>JAGFNQ010007919.1:0-29774 GCA_024364735.1 Boesenbergia rotunda
TACCTGCTTGACCTGCCAGAGAGTCAAGGCAGAGCACCAGAGACCAGGAGGAGTTCTACAGCCACTTCCCATTCCAGAGTGGAAGTGGGAAGAAATATCCATGGACTTTATCACAGGTCTTCCAAGAACCACCCATGGACACGATGCAATTTGGGTGATAGTGGACAGATTGACCAAGTCTGCCCACTTCCTAGCCATCAAGTTATCGCATTCGGTAGAGCAATTAGCACAGCTGTACGTGAAAGAAGTAATCAGGCTTCACGGAGTTCCGAAGTCGATCGTGTCTGACAGAGATGGGCGATTCACCTCCCATTTTTGGAAGTGTGTACAGGGCGCCCTAGGCACCAGACTTCAGTTCAGCACAGCTTTCCATCCCCAGACAGATGGACAAACAGAGAGAGTAAATCAGATTTTAGAAGACATGCTCAGGGCTTGTGCATTGGACTTTAAAGGTAGTTGGTGCAAATTTCTGTGCTTAGCTGAGTTTGCCTACAACAATAGCTATCAGGCCACCATCAGGATGGCACCTTATGAGGCATTATATGGCAGGAAATGTAGATCACCCATATGTTGGCAAGAAGCTGGTGAGAAGAAAGAGATGGAGTCAGGACTAGACAGCCAGACTGAGCTTATAGATGAGACCACTCAGGCTATCCAGACGATCCGCCAGAGGATTGAGACTGCCCAAAGTAGACAGAAGAGTTATGCTGACACACGCCGTAGGCCACTTGAATTCCAAGTTGGAGATTCAGTATTTCTCAAGGTCGCTCCTATGAAAGGAGTGATGAGATTTGGCAAAAAGGGCAAGCTAAGTCCTCGCTACATAGGACCCTACAAGATCATAAAGAAGGTTGGTAAGGTAGCATATGAGCTGGACTTACCAGAGGATATGTCAGCTATCCATAGTACATTTCATGTCTCTATGCTAAAGAAGTGTATTCACGACCCTAGCCAAGTGATTCAGCCCCAGTCAGTACAGATCCAAGAGGATCTTAGCTATGAGAGCAGACCGACACAAATAGTGGACAAAGCAGTTAAAAGATTAAGAAACAAAGAAGTGCCACTAGTGAAGGTCATCTGGCAGAATCAAAAGCATGAAGAGGCTACTTGGGAACGTGAGGACAGCATGAGAGAGAGATATCCAGAATTATTCTAAGTTCGAGGACGAACTTTTCATAAGGTATGGGGGATTGTAACGCCCCAAAATTTCCATTTTTAGTTCTTAAAGTCCTTAGAATTATTTAAAAATGGTTTAGAAATATTCTAGATATTTTTAGGAATTTTTAGAGTATTTTTATGGAATTTTCCGAGTCCGTTTGGTATTTTTGGAAAAAAAAAAGAAAGAAAGCCAAAAAAGGAAAAACCACTAAGGGGCAGCCGGAGCTCGAACCCGCGACCACCACGAGACCAAGGGAGCGCACGACCAGCTGGGCTAGGTATCAAGCACAGCAAAATATGGAGAGACCTATATTTAAGCTGTAGTTAAGTTAATCCGCCCCATGAGTATAAATAGGTTATTAAAGAGAGAAGTTTTATTTTCTCTCAAACCCTCTCCCTCTTCCAAGTTTGCGCCGACCCCTCTCTTCCCTCTCCTCTCTTGGGCGACACCAACACCAAGGCTAAGAGGGCCGGCCAAGACTCTTCTCCAAGAGATATTCCTATATTCGGGATCCCCGCGACGAGAGGAACGCGTAGGCGCGAAGAATTCTCCGAGATCTCAAGTTTCTCTCGAACCTCCGACGCCGTTCTTGGTTGTAAGTTCAAGATATCAAAGTAAGTACTGCTCACCTGCAGTAAGAGGCGGTTTTTCCGCGAGAATTTCCTTTAAAAGTTTTTAAAAGAGATATTTCCTTTTTGTTTCAGTTTTTGCATGTGATCTTAGTTCATTATATGCTTATATATGTTGATTAATACCCTATGTGAGTTTAGGGTCCAAGAAAAGCTATGAGAAAAGAAAAAGAAAAGATAAAGATAAGAAAAGAAAAGGCCAAGGCCTTAAGAAATCCCCAAAAGTCAAGACTTAGGGATTTTAGCACGCAAGGTGCTCTAGAAAATGCCAAGGCATTTACAGATAAGAAAGAAAAGAAAGAAAAGCTATTTTATTTTATAAGGCCAGTACCTGGCGTCCAAGGGCGTCGTTAAAGAAATCCAGGTGTCCAATTCAAAGGTCTTGGCCCTGGTAGACCAAGGTCTGCTCTATTAGGATTGGTGGCTCGCTACCCCAACCTTTTAGGGAACGCGCATCAGATGGTACTTACGTCTTCAGTGGATCCAAGTGATTAGTATTTTCAAGTATATGCTTTAGCAAAGTTTCGAAAATTTAAAGAGTTTTCAAAAAGTTAAAGAATAGCTAAAGTTTCCAAGTTGAGCCAAGAAAAGTAAAATGAGATTTATTATCGCTTGAGTATGCATGTTTTGAGCTATACATGTCCTTAGTTTTTCTCTCAAGCATATTAGTATCTCATATGATGTTCAGTTTGATAAAGAAGCATGTTTGCACATTTCGAGATTTTGTGAGCTAGATAGTACTTACTAAGCTTTTTGCTTACTAGTTGCATTTCCTCTTATTGCAGATAAAGGTAAAGGCAAGCAATTCTGAAGGAAGACGACGAGGCGGTGCTGAGTAGAGTGTGTGTGGTGGCTGATATTGGAGAGATCTTCGAGACGAGACAATTTAGTTACTTGAATTGCAATGTTTAAGTTTATTCAAATTTCAAGTTCTTGCTTATGGAGATTATAGAGTATTTGAGTTTTGGATAGTTTTACATGCTCAATTTCTTAAAGTAAAGATTCCATGTCATTTCTTTTAGCCTATATATTCTTATGCTTGCATTGGATGAGTAGAATTGTAAGTAGTTAGAGCTATTGATACTTAGTTAGAGGAATAGGTGCATGTGCCAAGATAGTATCAATTTCTTCCTTGAATTAAGTTTCATTGCTTAAATATGTTTAGAAAGGTTGCATTCACATTTCATGATGCTTTAGCAAGGTCATAGAACATGTATTTGGTCACATGAATGTATAGAAGTCAAGATTGGTACAAACCTTAGTGTTAAAGTTCATATAACTTTTGTAGTTTGTTTTCTTCCGCAAAAGTCCAAATTTCAAGTTTACGGATTCGTTTTGATTGGCTAAACTCATTAGGAAACTGTCATAGAGTGTAGAAATGGTGTCATGATTGCATATGGCTCGAAATATTAGGTTTGGTGGAGAGTTGAAGCAACTGCCGAAACCTGAGATTTCTGAACTTGGGCCTATCAGTCGACTGATACAGTATCAGTCGACTGATACCCGAGAGTTCAGTTGGGTGAGGCAGGTTTGAATGAGTGCCATTTTGCGAGTTTTTGAGATAGTAAAGGTGATATGTTATCATGCATGATTGCTTAAGTTAGATTATGATTGTTAGAAGAATTTAAAAGTTTAAAAAAAAAAGATTTCCGCATTTTTAGTCATGTATCAAAAGTAGAGAAGTAGAGAGGAGTAACGATCCGTCTAAGTTAGAAGAAGGCGGGTCGCTACATCGCCTTTTCCGCGGTCGAATGGTCAAGCAAATCACAAGGCCGATTTTGGTAATTGGCCGAGTTGTGATTTGGATTGTTCGATACGGCACGAGACGGTCGTAGGGAGACGGGTCTCCATACGGATTAATTTTTTAATCCGTAGACATGGAGAGTCTCTCGGATCGACCGAGTATTCGTTAAGGAAATCCGCCAAGCTATACCCAACAATTGGTATCAAAGTTGAGGTTTCCGACTTTGTGTGTTTAGGATTGGTTAATTTTTTACATTTTTTTATACATTTTATTTTTCTACATGATGTGTGGATGTGTGTAGGCTAACTTTGTGTTGCAGGCACGAGATTCCAACTTTATGGCCAAAATAATTGATGTGTGTGATGGTTATGCGAAATATTTGTAATTAATTAATCCTCGGGGTTGACAAGGCTAGGTATTTAATTTTTGTAATTAAATACGACACATGTTTAGCAGAGCTTTTTATTTTACGTTCGATCTAGTTTTCATGTACACTCCTTCGTGGAGTATAGGATCGATGATGTAAAAATAATTAGCTAGTCATTTCGGCTCAGAGATCCCTCAAGGTAGCTTGCACAGAAGGAAGGGAGGAGCGGACGATGTGACAACACGACTGGAGACACATTAGAGACCAAGGGCCATGAAAGTTGGAAAATCTAGGATTTTCTTTATTTTTCATATTATTGGTTATGTGCTTGGTTGTGTGGTTGTACTAGTAAAATTCCTCAAGATAAATTACTAAGTGGGAGAGGGACCCTAAGGGTCCCATGGCTTCCATTACAATTCGACTAGTGATCCGAACAAGTCTGCGCGCCGGCTCTGAGTGCCTTCCTCTCCATCGGATGGACTTGTTCTGTGGATCACTGGGTCGAAAAAGACTATAGAAAATTATTAAAGTGCGTGTGTACTTCCCCATCGGAAGCCACATAATCGGAAATAATTTTGTTTAGTGTCGTGTAATAGTGCACACTTAGATGCGAATAATAGTATCCTCCCTATCGGAGTCACTGCTATTATTTTGCAACGCCGAAGTAGACAACTGTTGATCTTACTTGTCAAGAAGTTAGGTTGACAAGATAGTAAGATTGATGGGTAAAACCTCCTCTTACGAATGTAGGGATTCGTATACATCCACACCATCGTGGCATGCGAATATCTCGGTGTATAGGGGTGTTGGTTGATTTCGAAAATTAATTGTTTTAAGGAATCAATTTATTTTCGATTTCTAAAGTAGTATATGTTAGATCGAGAAAACACCATAGAGGTCGGAGTCGCGGTCAGCTCCTACTCCAAGGCCCACGGTCCTTGACCGTTTACTGCGGGCAATTCTATAATGCGCAAAGTTTTACAAAGATTTCTACAATAATAGTGTAGTGAAAAGAATAAGTTTACTCTTTGTTACCGACGCCCGGTGGGGATCGTGCTTCAGAGCGGAGGGTCGTCGTCGGTGCTAGAATCTCGAGATTGGGAGTTTCCAGAGTGGAGCGCTTGAGCGAAGAGCGTTGAGGCGTTCGAGAGTTGTGTCTTGAAGACTTGGGGGTCGAGCCCCTTTTATAGTGCACCTGGGGGCGCCCTGGATATTAGGGGTGCCCTCCACGTGCCTCTAGATCCGCAAACCCCTATCCGAAACTCGATCAGCCCTTATCCCTCCAGGATCGGGCTCGGAGCTGACGGGGGTGCCCTGCTTGACTTGGTCAACAGGCTTCATTTCTTTGCTTGGACTCAGGGCGCCCGGGACCTCCAGGGCGCCCTTCCTAGTGCAGTTTCGAAGCGACTCTTTGATTGGTTGTTTGCTTTGACCTTGGGGGCGCTCAGGACCTCCAGGATGCCCTGCCCAGCTGTTGCCCCTCTCCTTTGGGTCGTTCTAAGCTGCAGAAACTCATTCCTTCAGTCCTACATCCAGGGTTAGTTCCAAAACAACAAGGTAAGAGTGTTAGATAATTTTTTTACAGTCGTAGCTGTCTTGGTTCTGACTTCGGGTCTCCAATATGGAACCCTAGGTCGAACCGACGCCTACTGTTCCCTCGATGGGGAACATGTCCTCACGTACTCCTCTCAGGAGAGTTTACCTTTTGCCAACCGGCTTCTCCGGTTAGACTTTTGCCTAGCAGTCCTCCGCCAGGTGCCTAGCAGCCCTTCGCCAGGTCTTCGATACCAAGCAGTCCTTCGCCAGGTGCCTAGCAGCCCTTCGCCAGGTCTTGGATTCCCAACAGCCCTTCGCCAGGTGCCTAGCAGTCCTTCGCCAGGTGTTCAACTCCTAGCAGCCCTTCGCCAGGTGCCCAGCAGCCCTTCGCCAGGACTTCTTTCTGCACACTTAGTGAGCACATTAGACCAACATAACATCTTAACTTTTGAACCCTTTGCCATTATCAAAACCCAGGTTCGACTTAGGTGCTGCCTGCACCAACAATCTCCCCCTTTTTGATTTATGGCAACCCGGTTCAAAATGTTAAGTTTAAACAAAGACAAGTAAAATGCCAATTTAGTTTCCTCCCCCTGGAAGGAATCTCCACCTAGGTTTTTTAAATGTTCGCGGGGTTAAAAAAATTTCTAAGTCTAAAAGGGAATTTATTTTTCAATACTTAGAAAAATGTAAGTTTAGAAAATATTTTCCAAAAAAAAAATTTTGGATTGGGCACTTGCAAAACTTGCACACTTAGAAGAAAAATTTTTGGATTGGGCACTTGGAAAATTTGCAGACTTAGAAAATTTTCAAGTAAATTACTTAGTTATCGCACTTTAGACAATTTTCTAAACCCCTTCTAAAGTTTCTATTAAAAAAACTTTTAGCATATTTTTGAGTTGAGAAACATTTTTCCAACCTAGAAAGTTTTTAAGAAAAATTAATACTTAACAGTTTTCTATTAGAGAAATTTCAAATAAGTACTTAGAGAAATAGTTTAAGTCAAGTTCATATAAGTCCTTAGAGAAATGGTTTAAGTCAAGTACTTAGAAATGATTTTGAAAACAATTTTATGTACTTGACTTTAAGGGATTTTACTTTTTGAAAGTTTACTTTTTGAAAAAGGAGAAAATAAAGTTTTAAAAATTTTTGAAATTGAAATTTTTGAAAAAATTTTAAACTTTCTCTCCTTTCCAATCTCTCCCCCTTTGCCATATATCAAAAAAGACAATATAGTAAAACAATATAGCAAAAAGAAGTGAGGTGTTGTACTAAATCAATTCGAGGTATAAACCGAACCAAATCAATTTGAATTATCACTTTCGGGTCCTGTCTAACCCAATTAGCTACTTACTAATTGTTATAAACAATAGTTTTCGCTAGGGTTAGTCAAGTTAAGTGTTCTCTTCAAGTTAGATTTTCTAATCTTGACACTTAATCTGATTACTGTGTAATAGTATTTAGTGCCCCAATTACTGCAGATGCACTGACTTAAAGCATCTTGAATTAAGGGAAAGACCTAAGCATCTCAACCCATTCTAGGTTATCAATCAAAATTACCCTAAGGTGCTTGTGAGATGCTGGCTTCTAGATCTATAGGTGCATGCAGTTCTAGGGTTAGGGCCTAAGCTAAGTCCATTTGAAAAAGCCCTAGTTTTGAAGGGGGTAATTTTGTTTTCTTTAAAAACTAAGTCGAAAAACTATTTTTAAAATGCATAAAGAATATGATTTTTCAAAAATTAAGTAAGAACTGATTTTAAACTCAAGTAGTAAAACAGTTTTTCCAAAACCAGAAATAGAGCAAACCTATTCTACCAAGCATAACCCTAACTTAGTAACTGATAAAAGGCAGATAATCAAGCAACTAGATGTGATAAGTGCATAGAAGTCAACTGGTCAAAATAAGGACTAGCACAGTGAAAACACAAGTCAAACATCAGTTAATAGTACAATAAGTCAACTAAAGTCAACTGGGGTCTAAGAGGAGGGGCCCGGAGGAAAGAATGGACCGGGATGCCAAGAGTGGAACAGTGACATCATCTCGTCATGTCGAGCCTGATTCGCCTCACGTTCGGCTCGGAGGGCATCCATGTGCTCAGTGTGATGTGCTTCATTTGCCTGGCGGTTGGCTAGAATAGCGTCCATATGCTCAATGTGGTAGGCTCGATTTGTATCGTGCTCTGCTTGAATCACGTCGACCAACTCGATGTGGTGAGCCTCCACCTCTTCTCTGACACTATGGACTTCTGTCTCGAGTAGTGTCAGTCTCTCGCTAATCGTCGAAGGTGGCAGCTCGTCTATGTGCTCCCGAGCTTCGGCAGCGAGCTCTGCTACGTCAACTTCTACCTCCTCGTCGGAATCAATCTGGACTCCGGCTCTCTGGCGTCTCCACGACAAGCTCCCAGTACCCGAGACCTCTATACCCGCTAGGGAAAAGTTTCTATATCCTATTTCATCAAACTCGGTCATCGCGGTCATCTCTCCTACGGTGATATTGCGACCGTGATGATGAAGAATAGAGGTGATGATGTGGCAGTAGGGGATGCATACCCGACCCTAAGTGGTAACACTGGACGCATGTAGGATGGTGTGGAACATGTGAAGTCCAATGTCAATGTCTAAGTGGTGGATCAATGCGTACAGTAAGAAGGTGTGGAATGGTCGCATGGTCGCGACGTCTCTAGTGGACAAGGGTAGAATGCAATGGATTAGGACTCTATAAAGTGCGTAGTCTTGGACTTGGAGATCTATGGACTGAAATTGTCTATCCAACGAGTTACGGGTGTCCCTAAAGAAATATGAATGCAGAGTGTCTAGATCAATGTGGGAGTAGGGGGCATCAAAGGGAGGAGCTCTAGGGGGATAATAGCAGAAAGTGGACTGAGAAGGTCGTACTCCAAGAAATCTGTTCAGCAAGGAGGGTGTGATTGTCAAAGGCATCCCTTATACTGTGGTGGCAAAGTTAAGGGTATCTTGTCTGACTATATTGTTGTAGAATTCTGCACATAGGGTTGTGTTGACAAGATGGGTGCAGAAAATCAGGTTGTCTAGTTGGTAAAAATTGATAACATTCATGGCCAATGGGCAGGATTGAGTGAAAAATAGTCGATTTAGGAAACTCGTCTTAATGGGTTTATAAGTTGTTCTAGAGAATTTGTTACAAAGTTCCAAGGTCGGAAACCTAGGGTCGGGGCTAGGTTGGGTCCCGGGGTTCGGTGGATTTGCATTACGTTTTCTAAGATAAGAAGCATAGGTTTAAAAAGAAAGAACTAAAAACAATTTTAAATGCGTAAGAAAGATTATACCGAGTAGCCGTTCGGGGAGGCATGGTCGAGGTGGAGTGGATGAGGGGACAAGAGGGTCACTTGGTCGCCTTGGAAGGATAAGAGTTAGAGAGAAGAAGTGTTTTGGATGTGGTAAATGAGGGGATTCGGTGGTCTTTTATAGATGAAGGTCGGAGGGCGCCCTGAAGGACGAGGGCGCCTCGGTCAGGAGGCAGGCTGCTTTGGCAGCTTTCCTCCTTTGATCTGGTCCTGGGGGCGCCCGTAAGGGCCTAGGCGCCCTGGTCAGGGAGAGATGGCAGCTTTCTTGCCTTTGATTGGTCCTGGGGGTGCCCATAAAGGCCTGGGTACCCTGGTCAGGGAGAGCTGGCAGCTTTCCTGCCTTGAACTGTGTATTGTTGGTTAAAGAAAAAGGGAGGGGTGCTCGAGGGGTCACAGGCGCCCATATTGGCTCTTGTTTGACCGTTGACTTGTTTGACCAGGTTTGACTATTTGACCCGGTTTGACTCTTATGATCAAGACAATTCAACTCTAAATTCAATCAAATTTTGCATTAATTTAATTCCTAACTATATCACCTGAGATCTAGTTATCGATCACGTTAACTTATGGGTTTTGTGAGACAGGTTTTAGTAGAAAAACTTATTTTGAAAAGGCCAAGATTAATTTTGAAAAGTTAAATTAATTTTTAACCCAATTTAAATTTATTTTGGAAAGAAATATTTGAATCTAATATTAACTGAAAATTTGTATTAGATTCGAATTTAACAAAGAGTAGATTGAATTTGAATTTAAAAAATCGGCTTCCAGGTCTTGGCGAGGCACAAGGCCTTCTTTGGCCTTAGCCTTATTGGATCATTAACTCTTTCCTAGACAAAGCATTTTAGTGAAATTTCATCGTCAAAATTTCTTTTTGATAAATTCTGGTCTAACTAGTTTGGGTCTTGGATCGGTAGCTTCGGCTAGTTCCGCCAGTCTAAAGAGACCAAGTAGTGTATACTTGACCTTATTAGAAGAGGTTTCCCTAACATACTATCATCTCACCGCCACCCAATACTATGTTGTTTAAATTTCGGTTAATTGCTTTGGTCCTTAATCTAACCACTCCTAAGTCTAAACATGGTAAATTGCAGAAAATAAATAGACAAGCAATCATGCAATTTAAACAAGAAAAGAAATTCATTTAACTATAAAAATAGTTTTTAAGTTGGCTCCCCCTGGACTAAAGCCACGATAATGATTTGGCAAGATGTGAATCTTATCCTTGGGGATCCAATATTGATTTGATCCAGTTTGATTGTTCAGGCAAAGTTTGGGTACCCATGCCTGAACTTTAGGTCTAGACTGATTCAGTATAGCATAGTAAGACCTTTGTCTAGCCTTGGTTCGATAACCTAACCCGGATCAATTTAGAACCGACTTCTATTTTCCAAGGATCATGTCAAGACCCTTGGAACCAGAGGTGAATCGTTCTAAGGTTGCTCTAAGGTCCTTGACTTGAGTTTTCAAGGAGGAGTTCTCTTTTTTAAGTTTTTCAACTTGAGTAGAGGTTCCTTCTTGAACCTTCTCGGTTAAGGATCTAGAGTCAGCTCCCTCTTTCAGGAGTTTTACTTCCTATCGGAGGGACTCGACTCGGATTTTGGCTTTCGCCAAGTCTCGAGAAAGATACGCAATTAATTCTGGTAATTGACTTTTAGAAAACGCACTTACAGTGATTTGGTCGTCCTCTGAAAATGTGAGGTTTCTGCCGTCCGGCTCCGATTCTGACTCGGTCTCGATTTCTTCTGAAGCAGTCAGAGCGAGCAGGTTCGACTGTGGAGCCTCTTCTTCTTCTTCAGAGGAAGACTCATCCCACGTTGCTTGAAGGGCCTTCTTCCTTCTTGTCTTCATTGTCTCCTTCAGATTTGGGCATTCCGTCTTGTAATGACTCTTATTTTTGCATTCGTAACAAGTCACGTTTGGTTTGGTCTTTTCATTTGAAGGATCAGCTGGTTCTTCCTTTCTTCGGCTGGCTTTCCTGTTGGTGCAGGAAGCACCATATCGAACCTGGTTTTGATATTGGCAAAGGATTCAAAGTTAAGTTTATTTGTGATCTAACAATGTTACTTAAGTGTGCAGATACAAAGTCCTAGCGAAGGAATGCTAGGCACCTGGCAAAGGACTGCCAGGAAACAAAGTCCTAGCGAAGGAATGCTAGGCACCTGGCGAAGGACTGCCAGGAAACAAAGTCCTAGCGAAGGACTGCTAGGCAACTAGCGAAGGGCTGCTAGTCACCAAGTCCTAGTGAAGGACTACTAGGCAACTAGCGAAGGGCTGCTTGTCATCAAGACCTAGCGAAGGAATGCTAGGCACCGGGCGAAGGACAGCTCGGTATCCAAGACCTGGCAAAGGACCGTCAGGCAAAAGTCCAACCAGAGGAACGGTTGGCATCAGGTACACTCTCCCGAGAGGAGTAGGTGAGGACGCGTTCCCCGTCGAGGGAACAGTAGGCGTCGGTTCGACCTAGGGTTCCATTTTGGAGACCCAAAGTCAGAACCAAGACAGCTAAGGCTGTATAAACTAATAAGTTATTATTTTATTATGATTTGGGACTAACCCTGGATGCAGGACCGAAGGAACGTGTGTCTGCAGCTCAGAGAGCCTCAAAGGAATGAGGCAATAGCTGACCAGGGCGCCCGGAGCCTCCCGGGCGCCCCCGTGCTCCCGGGTGCCCCTGCTGCTCCCGGACGCCCCCTGCGCTGCGGGCGCCCCCAGTGACAGCCACCGAAGCAGCTCCTCTCAAAGCCAAGAAGATAGAAGTTTGACCCGGTCAATCCAGGCGCCCCGAGCGCTCCGGGCACCCCGAGCGCTCCGGGCGCCCCGGTCAAAGCTGATCCCGAGATTGAAGACATCAGAAGCGAACGAGACATTTCCGGATCAAATGCCACGTGGGGGGCGCCCCCAACGTCCCGGGCGCCCCCAGGCCCTATATAAAGGGCCCTCGACCCCAAGCTTCTATATTACTTCCAATCAACGCTTCTACGCTCTTCCGCTCTCACGCCTTGCACCGGAAACCTCCCAACTCGAGCCGACGACGTCCCGCTGCTCCGAAAAAGTCAACCTTCATCGGACGTCGGTAAAAAGAAGAGCTTTCTTTCTTTTAAGTTTACTATACTGAATTTGTAAACAAATATTTGTAAACTTTCATTGCGCCTCATATAGAATTGCCCAAAGTAAACGGTCAACGACCGTGGGCCTTGGAGTAGAAGTCGACCTAGGCTCCGAACCAAGTAAAACCACCTGTGTCTGTGTGTGTTTTTAATTTTAATCTTCTGCTACGCATTCTCTTTTTAAATCCGAACGATTTCCGATATTCACCCCCCCCCCCCTCTATCGGTTCTCTCGATCCAACATTTCCTTCTGTTGGTTTGGTTTTTCAATTCCTTGTAGTAGTCTTGGGCTAGCCGAACCAGTTTGGGTCGATTTCCTTCGTTGTCTTCTGAGTCTGAATCTGAGTCGGACTCGGGTGCAGGTTGAAGCTTCTTCTTGGTCATCTTTCCAGTTTTACCTGCAACAAAGGTAATGCCTTTCTCGGCCAGGATGCAGTTAGTCTGCTCATGTAATTCAAGCTCAGAAAATAACTCATCTAATTTAATTTTAGACAAATCCCTTGAAACTTTGTACGCATCTACCATAGATGGCCACAAAGTGTTTCTCGGGAAAGCGTTAAGGGTGTACCTGATCAGGTCACGATTTTCTACCTTTTGACCGATTGAATGTAGACCGTTCATCAACTCCTGGATTCTGGCGTGAAGCTGGGCTGCAGATTCATTGTCGTTCATCTTGATTGTGTACAGCTTGTTTAGCAGTAGGTCCCTCTTGCTGATTCGGGTGTCGAAGGTTCCTTCGTGCAACTCAATCAACCTACCCCAGAGTTCCTTTGCACTGTTGAATGGTCCTACCCGGTTCAGCTCTTCTTTGGTTAGGCCGCATTGGAGTGTTTGAGTCGCTTTTGCATCAGCCTCAATCTTTCTTTTGAGTGCGGTATCCCATTCGATGTATGATTGTGGCACTCCATCAGCATTTTTAGGGATTTCCAGACCAGATTGGATAATTATCTACATGTCCACCTGAGTTTTCAGGTGGACTTCCATCCGACTCTTTCAGTAGGAGAAATCCTCCCCACTGAAGAGTGGTGGTCTGGCTGTACTGAACCCTTCTTGCATGGCCATCTGAAAATCAAATAGGAACAAGAAAAAATGTCCCAAGACTTGGTCTTGGATTAGCAGTGCGAGAAGAAGATAGATATAAAATGAATTATCGAGTGGTGTTGCACCAACCTCGATTAACGATAAAAATTCGATCGAGAAAAAAAATTAAAAAAAAACCCCGAAAAACTCCCAAATTGGTGGTTGCACCAAATTTGAGCTTCCCCGCTCTGATACCACTTGTTGGATCGAGAAAACACGATAGGGGGGGCGAATATCGTGAAAATGTTTCGGATTAGAAGTTAAGAGAATACGCAGCGGAAATTAAAACAAACACACAGAACGCAAGGATTTTTACTTGGTTCGGAGTCGCGGTCGACTCCTACTCCAAGGCTCAAGGTCCTTGACTGTTTACTGCGGGCAATTCTATAATGCACAAAGTTTTACAAAGATTTGTACAATAATAGTGCAGTAAAAAGAACAAGTTTACTCTTCGTTACCGACGCCTAGTGTGGATCGTGCTTCGGAGCGGAGGGTCGTCGTCGACGCTAGAATCTCGAGATTAGGAGTTTCCGGAGTGGAGCGCTTGAGCGAAGAGCGTTGAGGCGTTCGAGAGTTGTGTCTTGAAGCCTTGGGGGTCGAGCCCCCTTTTATAGTGCACCTGGGGCGCCTTGGACATTGGGGGCGCCCTCCATGTGCCTCTGGATTCGCAAACCCCCATCCGAAACTCGGTCAGCCCTTATCCCTCTAGGATCGGGCTCGGAGCTGACGGGGGCGCCTTGCTTGACTTGGTCAATAGGCTTCATGGTTGATTTTTGCTTTGGTTCATTTCTTTGCTTGGACACAGGGCGCCCGGGACCTCCAGGGCGCCCTGCCTAGTGCAGTTTTGAAGCGACTCTTTGCTTGGTTGTTTGCTTTGACCTTGGGGGCGCCCGGGACCTCCAGGGCGCCCTAACCAGCTGCTGCCCCGCTCCTTTGGGTGTTCTGAGCTGCAGAAACTCGCTCCTTCTGTCATGCATCCAGGGTTAGTTCTAAAACAACAAGGTAAGAGTGTTAGATAATTTTTTACAGCCGTAGCTATCTTGGTTCTGACTTCGGGTCTCCAATATGGAACCCTAGGTCGAACCGACGCCTACTGTTCCCTCGACGGGGAACGCGTCCTCACCTACTCCTCTCAGGAGTGTTTACCTTTTGCCAACCGGCTCCTCCGGTTGGACTTTTGCCCAGCAGTCCTCCGCTAGGTGCCTAGCAACCCTTAGCCAGGTCTTCGGTACCTTGCAATCCTTCGCCAGGTGCCTAGCAGCCCTTCGCCAGGTCTTGGAACCCAGCAGCCCTTCGCTAGGTGCCTAGCAGTCCTTCGCCAGGTCTTCGACTCCTAGCAGCCCTTCGCCAGGTGCCCAGTAGCCCTTCGCTAGGACTTCTTTCTGCACACTTAGTGAGCAAATTAGACCAACATAACATCTTAACTTTTGAACCCTTTGCCATTATCAAAACCCAGGTACGACTTAGGTGTTGCCTGCACCAACAGTGTATGTTGTGATTCTTAGGATTTTCAAAATAGCCTTTAACCCACTAGCTACAATACTTAAGGAAAATAAACTTAGTGACCCCAATTACATAGACTGGAAACGAAACCTGGAAGTTGTTCTTACTACTGAATAGTATAAATATATGCTCTTCGAGGAATGTCCTGAAGATGATGGCCCACCTCAATGAGATTGAGGTTCTTGGAGGACAAATTGACGGGAAAACCCAAGTCAATATAATACTTCATTCTCTGCCTAGGAGTTTTGAGTAGTTCCGGCTCAACTATAACATGAATAAGCATGAGTATACGTTGGGGGAACTCCTGGGAGAACTCCAGGCAACAGAGGGGTTCTTTCATCAGGGTTCGCATGCCTTGGTCACTCTGAAAGTTTTTACTTCTGTGCCAAATGGCAGGAAGAAGAAGAAGAAACAACGTGAGCCCAAGAAGGCGGCAGAATCGTAGGGACCTCAGGCTGGTGTGAAGAAGTCAAAAGGCAAGTGTTTCACGAGCCAGCAGACTGGACATTGAAAGGTGATCTGTCCCCATTGTCAAGAGAAAGGTATATCTTTTCTTTTGTTGTTGTAACGTGTTTTGCGGTGTTATATACCGATACCAGGTGGGTAGATACGGATGCCACTAAACATGTCTGTAATTCATTGCAGGGGTTCCAGGAAGCCCAACGACTAGCTATGGAAGAGATTACCGTATACATGGGATATGCTACGGAGGTGGCGACTATTGCTGTGGGATTTATCTATTTGTCTTTAGATAGGAAGTAAAGTTTTGGTTTTAAGAAAATTACTTTTATGTACCTAATTTTTAGAAAGAACTCTAGTTCAATTTCTGAAATAATGGATATTCTATTATTTTTTGTTATGAAAAGTGGAAAAGAAAGATTATCTATTTAGGAACATGGATAAGCAATTTAAGCAATTAAAACCAAAGTCTATCATGATGCAAATAGTAGCTAATAGCTCATCATTTAATCAAAATAAGAGAAAGGTTCCTTCCAAGATGAACCAAACATGTCCCTGGCATCTAAGGCTTGGTCATATTAACCTTAGTAGGATTCAAAAGGTCGATAGCCGATGGGCCCTCGGGTTCATTAGTGGTGAGAGTCTTCCCAACCTTTGAATCTGTAGGGTATGGCTTGGCGGGTTTCATCAGCGAATACCTGGTCGATCCGAGAAATCTCTCCATGTCTACGGATTAAAATTTAATCTGAATAAAGATCCATCTCCCATCGACCGTCTCGTGTCGTATCGAACGATCCAAATTACAACTTAGCCAATTACCAAAATCGGTCTTGTAATTTGCTCGACCATTCGACTGCGAAAAAGGTGACGAGTTGATCGCCGACTTTTGTGTTAATGGTCGAGGTCCAGTTAGTTAATCAACAACTATGATATGAAATCAATTTAACAAACTAACACACATGAAATGACGAGGTTAATAATCATAGCACAAAATTGACATAAGGTTAATCAAAGGAGCATGGAAAGGGTTATATCTCTCCGATCACCTCGCGGTCTTCTACCTTATGTCCCTTCCTTCGCGGACGTCGTGTGGGCGATGATATTCCATGATCCGAGATCACCAAGATCTCTAAAAGAGTTCTTCTTCTCACCTTGGCCGAAACAAGAAAACCTTAGCCTAGGGTTTTCCAAGCCGCCGGCCTATTCTTCCTCTTCCCTTGCGCTGCTGAACACCGGAGCTGCTCCAAGGCCTTCGGACCAACAGCAGAGCTAGAGAGGAAGGAGAAGAAGATGAAGAAGGAGAGACCTCACCAAAAACCGCTCTCAATGCTCTTCTCCCTCAGCCTTACGCCGCCACCGCAAGCTGGGGTTGCGACGCCTTCTCCCAGCCGCCGGCCGCCTCCCCACCCACATTGAGCACCACAAAAGGTAGAGGACTCCTCTACCTTGTCTCTGTGATCACCATCCGAAGTATCAAGGAGAGGGAAAGAAGAACCAAGGAGCCAAACTCCTCTTCTTCTTGTTGCGCCGGCCGACCCCTAGGGGAGAAGGAAGAGAGAGAGAGATGAGGAGAGAGGCTTAGGGTGTTCCCTCTTGGATTAAGCCTTGGTTTTTTGATCTCATAGGGTATTTATAGGGCTAAGGTAGGGACCAAGAGGAGGAATTTGATCTTGGCCCACTAATGGATCTAAACCCGATCCATTAATTATGATTCATTCCACTAAAGGATCATAATTGAACTTCCTCACCAATACCCATATTTTCATATGGGATCCACATATTACGAGTTGTCCATTCCCATGTGTTTATGATCTCGAATGCCCATTAGTTAATTTAAATTACTGACAATTCAAATTAATTAACTTCTGGATCCTTGATTAGTACCACTCAACCTTATCATCGCGCTGGATCAAATCCACCTACAAGGTTTAGCACGATGAACCTTTTGAGCTCATCAAGGGGGCATCATCATCCCGACTAACCAGGACACAGATTCCATCAATAATCAATGACACATCATATTATTAATATTATCTCCCAACTTACCGGGTCTATCGATCAAACAGAATAGATCTCACCCATTGATAAATTAAAGAAATAATAATTAATAATATATGCCCATTATTATTTCGGGATTAAGGGATCGTATTCCATAATATAAACTGAGGTCCTATCCAATTATCGAGTCAGTACAAATTGGATAACCTCGGGTTTTGGTCCTGCTCAATGTACTAAAAGCACACTAGTGTAATTCTATGGTCAAGATCAACCACACCTAATTACACTATAACCATTCCAATGGGTTGTCTAATTCCATCTCGGTTGTGAGTCTCTACTTATACTAGGCAGGAAACTGATAACACGATCTTCCGTGTGTCACCATATACCATGTTATCTACAATGCGTAGTATTGGACTTTATGCATGTACTAATGTTAACAGGCACCTAGTGTAGTTGTGATTCTCTTTTCATAATAAAAATGTTGATATAAAGAAACTCATGTCTTTCAGTATACACATCTTACAATCTCCCACTTATACATAAAGACACTGTTGTTCTCTCACTCCATACATCTGACTTCCATATCCTCCACATGTCGGTCAAACACTCTAGCTGGAAGAGCTTTAGTGAAAGGATCTGCCAGGTTGTCCTCTGATGCAATCTTGGTGACAGCCACTTCTCCTCGCTTTACGATTTCTCGTATCAGGTGGTACTTGCGCTCTATGTCTTTACTCACCTTATGGGCTCGTGGTTCCTTCGAGTTTGAAACTGCACTACTGTTATCACAAAATATTATGATAGATCTAGGCAAACTAGGAATCACATCCAATCCATGATGAGGTTCCTGAGACATACAGCTTGCTTGGCCGCCTCCGAGGCTGCCACATATTCAGCTTCCATGGTGGAGTCTGCCACACACTTTTTCTTGACACTCCTCCAGACAATGGCTCCACCTCCTAAAGTAAACATAATCCCTGAGGTAGACTTACTCTTGTCCCTATCTGACTGGAAATCTGAGTCCATGTAACCCACAGGGACTAATTGGTCTGCCCGGTAAACCAGCATATAATCCCTAGTCTGTCTCAGGTATTTAAATATATGCTTTACCACAGTCCAATGTCCCTGTCCAGGGTTACTCTGATATCTGCTAACCATGCCCACGACATAACAAATATGCTTCCTACTGTCGAAGCATAAGGAACTGCCTTCATTTCCTCTATCTCCTTTGATGTTTTCGGACACATATCCTTGGATAGTGGAACTCCATGCTTGAAGGGTAGGAAACCCTTCTTGGAGTTTTCCATGCTAAAACGAGACAAGACAGTGTCAACATATGAAGCTTGGGATTAGCACAACATCCTTTTCTAGCGATCCCTTATGACTTTGATCCCAAGGATGTGTCCCGCTTCTCCCAAGTCCTTCATATCAAACTGCTTTGATAGCCGGACCCTTACGTTTGATAATACTTTGACATTGTTGCCAATTAACAAAATGTCATCTACGTAAAGTACAAGAAACACCACTACGTTTCTGTCACATCTTTTGTTTACACATGACTCATCCGGGCTTTGAGTAAATCCATATGACTAGATTACTTCATCAAAGCGGATGTTCCAAGATCTTGAAGATTGCTTCAATCCATAGATGGATCGATTAAGCTTGCACTCTAGATGCTCTTTGCCCTTTGCAATGAACCCTTCTGGTTGCTGCATGTAGATGGTCTCCTCAAGACTTCCGTTAAGGAAAGTCATCTTGACATCCATCTGTCATACCTTGTAGTACATATGAGCTGCAATAGATAAGAGAATCCGGATCGACTTAAGCATGGCTACCGGCGAAAAGGTCTCTTCATAATCGATACCCTATTTCTGAGTGTACCCTTTCGCAACAAGCCTTTCTTTGAAGGTCTTAACCTTCCCGTCTGATCCTCTCTTTCACTTGTAGATCCACTAGCATTCAATGGTTTTTATACCATTGGGTGGCTCTACTAGCTCCCAGACATGGTTAGAATCCATCGATTCTATCTCGGAGTTCATTGCCCTTTGCCAAGAATCTGCATCCTTATCTTGGAGGGCCTCGTCATAGGTCCAGGGATCCGGTTCATGTTTACCAGAGACCAAGTCAGAAGTCTCTCCCAAAAACATGAACCTCTCAGGCTATCTAACAACCCTCCCACTGTGACGAGGCACCACCTGTGTAACCTCAGTGATACGCGGTGCAGTGACTTGTGGTGTGTCGTCTTTTACAATTGGTCCCAAGGTCGAAACCTCCCCTCTTAACTCTTCAAGCACTAGTATACTCTTTGGCTTATGGTTCATCACATAGTATGTTGGTGCAAGTTGCATCAATGATGTTCTCCTCTAAGTGTTTTAATGTTTAACAATACACTTAAGTCAGTGATACATTGAACAGACAAAGAGGAGCAAAGGAGGAGTAACCTAAGTGCAAGAAAAGTCCTAATTAACCTAGGCACTAAGACCTGGTGAGTGAAGCTGGGCACTAAGACCTGCTCGGAAGGTGGACACTAAGTCCTGATTGAGGATTGGGTACTAAGTCCTGGCAAAGGGCTGGGCGCCGAAGACCTGCTCGGAAGGTGGGCACTAAGTCCTGGTCAAGGACTGGGCAAGAAGACCTGGTCGAGGGTTGGGCATCAAAGTCCTGGACACGAAGACCTAGCAAAGGGTTGGGCACCGAAGTCCTGGACCTAGGGTTTGGGCACGAAGTCTTGGTCCGAGGGACTGAGCAACTTAGCTGAGCGATGACTAAGGACAGAAGTAGAGACGGGTCAGGGTTCGGGCATCTTGAGGTCCGGAAGTATCGGAAGCTAAGCAAAAGTCCACCCAAAGGACTGGGTGACAACCGTCTCCTGAAAGGAGTAGGTGAAAGGCGCGTTCTCGGGGGTGGGAACTTACGTCGGTTCGACCTAGGGTTTCGTGGAAATCCGAAGTCCGAACCAAGTCCTTAAGACTAATATTGTATGTATATGTACTTTGTGTTTGTGTATCTTGCAAATATCAAGAACCGGAGAGAAAGCAGGCGGCGCGGTGGAAAACAACCAACCCGAGCGGCCCCACTGATGGGGGTGCCCAGACCAAAGCCTAAAACCAAGTGTTGGGTTGAAAGGAATGATGCCAGGAGCCCCCATTAGTGGGGGCACCCAAGCCAAAGACTAAAAAGCAGTTTAGTTGAAGAAAGCAGAATAGGCTTCAAGCGGGGCGCCCGGGAGGTCCGGGGCGCCCGAGTTCGAAGCTGTATTTGCTGTTTCAAGTTCGAAACACAGATAAGCCTTCACGCTGGTGCCCAGGAGGTCCGGGGCACCCTGGTCAGAGGTTTTATCAGCCACGGCGAGGTTAGCACGGGGATAAGGTTTGACCGAGTTTATAGGGGCGCCCCCATCGTATCGGGCGCCCGTATGAAGCCTATATAAGGGGCTTCACCCCTCTGCTTCAAATACAACCGCTGAAAGCGATTCTGTGCATTCTGACTGACGACAACGCGCTAAAGACGAGGCTCTACGATCGGGAAGCTCCAGGAGGAAGTGCGCGGCACTTCAGAGGTCCAGATTGTAACGCCCGCCTTTTCCCCCTACCTTATGGTGTGGCGAGGAAGACGGCGTTACGTTTAACATACATGGACTTAGAGAACATCTTAATGCAGCGGAATCATTTTTTTTTCTACACATGCTTTTAATCATGCAGCTAACTCATGAAACATTTATACATGCCTAAACTTGTCATTCATGAATCTAGTGTCATTGAACATAGCATATTATCAACATGCATGGCATCATGATATAATCATTTCATAGCCTATTCATAGTCATCATAAGTAGCACGTAACTTATCCGTAAACATCATAAGTCTTAAGTCATTCATTAGGCATACCCATCATAAACATAGGATAAAATCTAAGAAAGCATTTCAAAACCCAAGACATGCGATACGTGTAAATATAAGAATCCTTTGTCATGTCACTGCCACACACACACATGCTCTTGCCTCTCCTGCTGCTTCCCTTAGTAACCTCGTGCTTGATCTGCGGTACGAGGAAAATAAACTATAAGCACACAGGCTTAGTAAGACCCTTTCCTACTCACTAAAACCATACGTCACTTAAACATAAACATATCAAGTATCTTGACATAACATAACTTTGAACATAAACTTAAACATGGTCATGGCATAAGTCATAAGCATATGAACAACTACATAGCATGATTCCTAACATAACCATAGATCTACAACATACTTAGCATGACATAAATCTTATCATACATGAACATAAGACATACTTATACATGGCATAATTCTTAGCATACATGAACCTGAGACATACTTATCATAGCATAAGGTATAAGCATAAGCATAAAACATAAAACGTACTTACCCTGGCGCGATGTATAGCATGGATGTATGCATGAGTCAAATGCATTTACTACATAAGGATGCTTAGTTTTAAAACCATACTTTTAAATGCTTAGCATAAACATAACATCATTGGGGTCCCCGGCTTGTACCACATACATACATCATAAGCGCGCATCCCTAAGTAAATACGAGGTAGCTAGCCTCAACCTACTAGGGTAAGGACAGCATAGTCGGTAGTCCTAGAACTGGGGCGTTCTTAAGGTGTCCATCCCTGTTGCACAGCTTGGTAGTGTCGGAACCGTGGACAGCTTCGGTAGTCCAGAACCAGGGCGTTCTTAAGGTGCCCATCCCTTGGACTCTTACTTCGGTCCGGTACAAGCCCCATTCATAAAATAAAATAACTATGCATGCTTCATCATTCATACTTGTCATTCATATTTATTTTATATCATCGTTATGCCTTCATCATTCATACTTATCATTCATACTTAAGGCATAACCATCATCTTCATTCATACTTATCATTCTTTATTCATAAAATAGGACATACATGCATAATCATGTTTCTAGTCATAAACATCATCTTGGTTCATAAGGCTTGCATGATCATGATACATAAATAAATATGCACGTCATACATGATACATTTCATCTAGCATACATAATCCTAGTATTCATCATAAAGCATGGATAGTAAGCTACATATAAACATGACGCATACTCCTAGGGTTCATGGCATTCATCCTAAAACATGCATATACCTTCATGAATCATAAATCCATTATGAGCATTTATTAACATACATGCATCATTCTATTTACCATAACATACTCCTACATCAATTACATATATTCATGGTATATGATCTAAATATTCATGAGTAAACATAACATAAAATCCACCATACAAGGCCATGTTATATAACACATAAATTAAGATTTTAGTAACATGAAGATCCTTACATTATGCTTAACTATGTACTAGCATCATGGTAACTTGTAAACATGCATTCTTGAGACCTTAACCCAAACCAAACCCTAGGTTTGGGTCTTGGCCGAAAGCCCTAAGGGACCATGGGTCCATGAAAAATTTGCCTAGATCATGATTAACATCCCTTACCTTACATATCATGTCATAGAAAAATCATTTGAACCCTTGATTGAACTTAACCCCAAGTCCTAGGCCCAAAACATGGATTGGCCGAAACCCTAGAAGGGTAACAAGTCCATGGGGAGATTCATATAACACCATTATTACCCATAAGGTATCATAGGAAACATATTAATCATACTTGGGAAGGTTGGAGATTACCCTAGCTCCTTAACCTTGATGTGGCCGAAACCCTAGGGGGTTTCTAGGGTGCTACAAAACTTCCAAAAATCATACTTTTAGGCTTAACCTATCATGAGTAAACATTTGAAAACATAAAGGAAGACTTTAACATGATTTCTAGCCCAAACAAGATTTGGCCGAAACCTCCATAAGCCCTAACCATGGATTTTTCCAACATATCATGCCAATAAAATTTAGATCATGATAAATATCTTGAAAGCTATCATACCACAGGTGAGGGGGTCTTACCTTCCTTGATTTTGCTTACAAACTTTGAATAGAAAATAACAAGAGAACCTCCTTGTCTCTAAACTTCTCCTTAGCCCTTGTATCCTTATAGAGGGCCTTAGATCTTCAAAGTGGAGGCTTATGTGAACTTTTCCTAAGGGAGAAGAGGGCTTGGGGGTTTCGGCTAGGAGGGGAGGAAGAAGAAGAGAAGAGCAAGTGGCTTGTTGGAAGAAGAGAGGAGAAGTGTAACTCCTTCTCTTATGATTTTATGCCACATTAAGGAGGGTAAGTGAAGAGTCATGGTGTCTCTTCCCTTGATGACTCTTCATTCTTTCCCAAATAATAACTAAAATCCACTTCATTCCCTTATAGCACTCCCTTGCTAGGGTAATTGGTTAGTGCATGCTTGGTTGTACAAGAGGTCCAAGGTTCAATCCTTGGTGCATGCACTAATTTCCTATTTTATTTTTATTTTATTTCCTATTATTTCGAAATTTCTTTAAAAATTCCTCCATAATTATGTTAATATTTCTCATTAAAATCGATTTATTTTTATATTAAATTATACCTAAAATCCACCAATAATCCTGGTACTAGAAACCCATATAAGGCTCATTAGTACTTAGTTTCTCAAATTAAATGAGAAAACCATGGGTTCCTAGGCTAAGGTTCGTACTAATATTTCTAGATCCTTCGGAAAATTATCTAGACATGCTTAATATTTTAAAGAAAATATTAAAAAAAATTTCCGGGTCGTTACACAGATTATGTTTTCAAAATTCTTAACTTTTGGTACACCTTTAATTAAACCAAGTTGGGTAATTTTAGAAATTAGTTTGATATGAGTGTGACCTAATCTCCTATGCCAGAGGTTGGATTCTTCTAATTGAGTTAAGAAACATTTTGGTACTAACGAATAAATTAATAGTGTAAATGTTATTTTCCTAGTACCCTTAAGCATAACTTCTGAGTCTTGGAGGTTTCTAATCAGGCAGTCAAAGTTGGTGAATGTAACTACATAACCAGTATCACATAGTTGACTTATACTAAGCAATTTGAATTTAAAATTCTCAACCAAGAGTACTTTCTTAATCACAAAATCAGACTTGAGTTCAATGTTACCTGACCCAATGACTTTGAGTGTAGCATTGTTGCCAAATGCTACTGAGCCTAGGTTCTTGAACTTGATTTTGGTGAATTTCAATTTGTCTCCAGTCATGTGTCTGGAGCATCTACTATCCAACATCCATTGGTCCAAATCTTTATGTTCCTACACATAAAGTATTTATTGATTTGGATCCAATTAGAGTTAGGGATAGCATAAAATTGATTTTCACAACCTAGTCTATCTCACCCAGTCTAGTGTTATCAATCACGTTAACATTATGGGTTTTGTGAGACAGATTTTCAAAAATCAAGATTTTAATTTTGAAAAGCATGGTTAATTTTGAAGACATTGAATTAATTTTGAACATTTTATAAAGTTTATTGATTTTGTAAAATGTGTTGAATCTAAGATTAATTGAAATTTATGTTAGATTCAAATTTAACAAATAGTAAAGTGAATTTGATTTTCAGTAATTGGCTTCCAGGTCTTGGCGAGGCACAAGGCCTTCTTTGGTCGTAGCCTTATTGGTGCAACAACCCTTTCCTTGATAAAGCCTTTTACGAAAAATTCATCTTCAAGTTACTTCTTGAAAAATTTTGGTCTAACTAGTTTGGGTATTAGATCGGTAGTTTCGGCTAGTTCCACCAGACTAAACAGACCAAGTAGGATATACTTGACCTTATTAGAAGGACTTCCCTAACGTACTATCATCTCACCTCTACCCAATACTATGTTGTTTAATTTTCAATTAATTCTTTTATCCTTAATCTAACCAATCCTAAGTCTAAGTATGATAATTAAAAAAACAAGCAAGCAATAAAAAAAATTATCTACTTATAAATATGGTCTTTATATTGGCTCCTCCTGGACTAAAGCCTCGATAAGGGTTAGGCAAGATATGAATCTTGTCCTTGGGGATCCAATACTGGTTTGGTCCAGCTTGTTTACTTAAACATAGCTTGGGGACCCATGCTTGGACTTGGGTTCTAGATTGGTTCAATACAAAATAATATGCACGTTGTCTTGACTTAGTTTGATAGCCTAATCCGGATCGGTTAAGAACGGACTTCTGCTTTCCAAGGATCATGTCAAGACCCTTGGAACCCGAAGTGAATCGTTCTAAGGCTACTTTGAGCTCCATGACTTGAGTTTTCAAGGAGGAATTCTCTTCCTCAAGCTTTTTAACTTGAGTTGAGTTTCGTTCTTGAATTTGCTCGGTCAAGGACCTCGAGTCAGATTCCTCTTTCAGGCGTTTTACTTCCTGTCGGAGGGACTCGGCTCGGATTTTGGATTTCGCTAAGTTGCGAGACAAATAAAAAATCAATTTTGATAATTCATATTCTGAGTAACCTCTTACCGTGATTTGCCCATTCTCCGAGATTGTAAGTCTTCCGTCGTCTGGTTCCGACTCTGATCCGGAGTCGACGTCTTCCGATGCGGTTAGGGCGAGGAGATTCACGTGTGGGATTTCTTCTTCTTCTTGGGAAGAGGATTCGTCTCAGGTGGCTTGGAGAGCCTTCTTTCTTCACGCCTTCTTGGTCTCCTTTAGGTTGGGGCACTCAGACTTGAAATGCCCCTTTTTGTTGCATTCATAGCAGGTAACTTTGGTCTTGCCCTTCGAGCTTGTTGAAGGTTCTGCTGGATCTTCCTTTCTTCGGCTTGCTTTCTTCTTGCTCGTTTGGTGCTTTAGTTCTTTGTAGTAGTCCCGAGCAAGCCGAACCAACTTGGGTCGATCCCCTTCACTATCTTCTGATTCCAAGTCTGAGTCAGACTCAGGTGCTAGTTGAGTCTTCCTCTTGGGAGCTTTCCCTTGAGATTTACCTGCAACAAAAGTTATACCCTTCTCGATCAAGGTAGTGTTAGTCTGTTCGTGTAGTTCTAATTCAGAAAAGAGTTCATCTAATTTGATTTCAGATAAGTTCCTTGAAACTTTGTAGGCATCTACCATAGACGCCCACAGTGAGTTTCTCGGAAAAGAGTTAAGTGTATACCTTATCAGGTCACGGTTTTCGACCTTGTGACCTATCATGTGTAGCCCGTTCATCAGCTCCTGAATTCTGGCATGGAGTTGGGCTGCAGTCTAACCGTCATGCATCTTGATTGTATAGAGTATGTTCAGCAACGGATCTCTTTTGCTGATCCTCGTGTTGGAAGTGCCTTCATACAGCTCGATCAGCTTGTTCCAAAGCTCCTTCGCGCTGTTGAAGGGTCCCACCCGGTTCAACTCCTCCTTGGTTAAGCCACATTGCAAAGTTTGGGTCGCCTTTGCATCGACCTCGATTTTCTTCTTTAGTGGGGTGTCCCACTCGGTATAATGTTGCACCACACCTTGTGCGTTCTTGGGAATTTCTAGCCCAGACTGGATGATTATCCACATGTCCACATTAGTTTTCAGGTGGACTTCCATCCTGCTTTTCCAGTAGGAGAAGTCTTCTCCACTGAAAAGAGGAGGTCTGGCAGTGTTGTACCCTCTTGCATGGCCATTGAATTTTTCTGAAACAAATTACAAGAAAACTTATCCCAAGACTAAGTCTTGGATTTAGCAGTTCGGAAGAAAATATTAACAACGAAAAAAAGGTCAAGTGGTGTTGCACCAACCTCGATTAACGAGAAAATTCAAGCAAAAAAAATGAAAAATTCGTAAACCCGAAAAAAATTCTCAAATTGGTGGTTGCACCATGTTTGAGCCACCTGCTCTGATACCACTTGTTGGATCGGAGTAAATCGATAGAGGGGGTTGAATATCGATCGGAAAATTTCGAATAAAATAGAGAAATTATGTAGCGGAAAGAGTAAAACAAAGTCGCTAACACAGTTTGTTTTACTTTGTTCGGAGTCGCGGTCGGCTCCTACTCCAAGGCCCACGGTCCTTGATCATTTATGATGGGCAATTCTATATTCGAAGAAGGTTTACAATTTAGAGTACAGATATAGAATTAAAAAGGAAGTTACAACACTTAAGAAATTTAAGCTGTTACCGACGACCGGAGTGGATGAAATTTCGGAGAAACGGGTCATCGTCGACGCTTGAATCGCGAATGCAGAGCGTGCCGAAGTGTAGCGCTTGAGCAAAAGTGTTGAGAGCGAGATTTGCAATATGTACTGAAGCCTTGGGGGTGAACCCCCTTTTGTAGTGGTCGTCGGGGCGCCTGTGTTGAAGGGGGCACCTACACGTGGCCTCTCCTGCGCGAACTCTAATCCGCAGGCTCGGTCAGCGCTTATCCCCTTCATTGAGGCGCCTGAGCTGACTGGGGCGCCTGTGTTAACACAGGCGCCTAGCTTGACTTGGTCCAAAGGCTTTCGTGGCAGTTTGCTTCGGTTGTCTTGATTTGGCCTTGCACTGGGGCGCCTATATCCATACAGGCGCCTAGCCCAGTGAGGCGCCTCCTTCCAATGAAGTGCCTGAGCTGCAGAAACACAGTCCCTTCGTTTCCTGCAACCAAGGTTAATTCCAAAACACAAAAAGCAAATATATATGATATGTTAGACATTATTTACAACCTAAGTTGTCTTGATTCTGACTTTGGGTCTCCCAAATGGATCCCTAGGTCGATCCGACGCCTAATGTTCTCTCCTACGGGAAACGCGTCCTCACCTACTCCTCTCGGGAGAATTTACCTTTTTGTCAACCGGCTCCTCCGGTTGGACTTTTTCCCAACTTCGCTCACCAGGTCTTAGTGCCTAGCTTCACTCACCAAGTCTTATTGCCCAACTTTACGTCAGGACTTAGTTGTCCAGCCCGCGGCTAGGACTTAGTGCCAATTCAAAGAACCAGGACTTAGTGCCTAGTGTACCTAGGACTTTCCTGCACACTTAGTAACTTTGTTAGATCACAACCAATTCTTAACTTCTTAGTCCTTTGTCATTATCAAAACATAGGTTCGACTTTGGTACTTCCGGCACCAACACACATAAATCAGAAACCAACAGAACCAATCTACGGGTCTACACTAGTTTCACAATCCAATTAAAGCTCACGGTAGGAATACAATCCCAAGTAGAGCATCACAAGATCAAAACACCCAATCCAAGAACCTACTACCAAACCAAATTAGACCAAGTTTCATCATTCTATTAAATCACAGACCATCCCCTACTGATAACATCAATTCTAGCATTGTATCATATGACATTTATTACCCCAAAGCGTACACAGCTCCAATTCAAATCCTTAACACATCCAAAATTGATCATCACTCTAGAACTAAATCCAAAGTCAGATATTGATATAGAAACAATGCAAATCTTACCTGAGTTGCATCAGATCTATGTTCGCAGGGGAGAGGTCCACCTCTTCCACCTCTGAGCTTTTCCCTTCTTCCCGTTAACCCCTACTTGTCCTCGAGCTTAATCTTCAGTTGAAAGTGGAATAGTTCACCTCAGAGGGAAGCACAAGGTTTAGACACCAAACCCAGCAAAAATTGGGTTACTCACAGATCGGGGAAAAGGAAAAAACCAAACGAAATTAGACACCAACGAAGCGGGGCAAACTTAACCATGTAGTGAACGGCCGACTAACCAAACTCATCCATGCCCTATCGCCGATAGGATCCTATCACGCGTGTTATCCTTCCCAAACCACCTACGATCAATGGAAAAGCTGATGCTTACAATCACCTAACCGTGGCACAACATCAAGTGTGCCCACACCGATCAGATCTGAAAGGACGAAGAAATTTCTCAAGGAAGAAGTCAAAGAAGGAGGATCGCAACTCAAATGGGCTGAGCACACAACATCGGGCGGAGATCACCAAGGAAGAAGATAGCTTAAACAGGGTCCTTTTGTAGGTAAACCCATGTTTTAAAGGCTATCTCATCTGGGCCCTTTAGTTTAGGTTCTTACCCAATTACACCCTTTAATTCAGGGGCTTTTTACAATTAAGCCCCTCCAATTTAGCTAAACCAACCTACCCCTCCAGTTTAGGGTTGTTCTTCCATTTAAACCCCTGATAAATTTCAAGTTTTAAAATACAACCCCCTTACTCTCATCCATAGGTCTAAAAAATCTAAAATCTATCTGATAATATTCAATTTTTTTTTCTGGACTGGGTTTTCGAATTGCCATGTTTAACATAAAGCCTTGGATAAGGTATTAGGAATTGGAATGATATTTAAATTTGCTAAGGAACTTATGTGAGATAAAGAAAATATGTGAAAAAGACAGTATTTGGCCAATGAATATCTTAGATATTTAGTGCATCTCTTATCCTTTTTTTAAAGCAATAGGTAAATCATAATCAGATGAATTAGGAGAGAAAATATGGTTTCATTTTCAGGTGTAGGAGTTGAGTTTTCAACTTGCAGAGGATTAGGTTCTTGTGAAGACAATTCAAACTTTAGGGGTTGCTCCTATGAAGATGATCTGGATTGAGTTGAGTAAGATAGTGAGCTGGGTAGGTCGAGAAAGAGTAGATCTTCTACCTTATCTTCCTTAATAGAGCTAGATTGCCCATGAAGATAAGACTGAGAACAGAATAATTGGTCTTCCTCAAAAGTGACATCAATAGTGATACAAAATTTTTGTGTAAGACTTGCAGACTTTTTGTGTTGGAGAATGACCGACAAACACACACTTGATTGCTGGTGAATCTCTTTTACCTCTATTGTGGCTAGACACATGAATAAACAATCAAAGACTTGAGGAGTGAGATTATCTGTGATTCAACTATGAGAGAACTTGTATAGGAGTTTGATTTCCCAAGACTTTAGACAGTGGTTGGATGATTTCCCCCAATTTGATTTTGGAACTTAGTTTTGGAAGAGCATAGCACATGTTGTGGCAAGCAAGTATCCATTTTTCCTCTCAACAATCTCATTCTATTGAGTATGTA
>JAGFNQ010007920.1:0-49495 GCA_024364735.1 Boesenbergia rotunda
AGTAAAATCCGACGATAGGCCTGGGTATATATCTCCTCGCAAGGAGTGGTGAATCCTTTGCAGGCTGTTCAAACATCTTCGGGCACTTCGGCTTATACCCAACCATCCTGGGTCCACACCTCCATGGAGATGCTTGCTTAAGATGTCAAAGTATATGTCTCCTTGACAAAGATTACTTGAACACCGCAAGTCAAAGGAACATCGCACTTAAGCTGCAGTAAGAACTTCACTGACATATCTATATATAGACTACCATATGAAGTTTTACAGCTAGTCACTCCAATGAACTAGTTCCCTTAACTAGCATTCATGTTTATCTCCGGACATCCCAATGTCTCCAGCCTGTGAGAATCAGCTGATTAGAGAATAACCCATGCTAGTCTCAACAGAATTGATAGTGTCCGTATTTATCTATTTATCGACTAGGGACAATTTCAATACTTCACAATTGCACATGTAGAGATAATCACTAGTTATGAATTCATCACAAATTCTCTCATGCTGTGAATTATATTGCGGACATTCAGTAAATGAGTTTAAGATCTCAATCAAATACATGAACATGTATACTCAAATAGTGAATATTCATTTATTAAAAGTAAATGATTTACAATCATAAGGCGATTGCCTTAGGACACTTCTCTCATATTACTAACAAACTCCCACTTGGCCTAATGCCAATGCTACGGTATCCAATACCACAGGCTCTAACATGACCCTCAAACTTGCTTTGAGGCAAGGCCTTAGTTAAAGGATCCGCTAAATTCCTTTCAGTGGGAATTTTCTCAATTTGTATATCATTCCTACTTATAATCTCTCTGATCAGATGATAGCGGCGAAGCACGTGTTTGGATCGCTGATGAGACCTTGGTTCCTTTGCTTGTGCAATAGCTCCATTGTTGTCGCAATAAACCGGTATTGCTTCATCAATGGTTGGAACCACACCAAGTTCTGAGACAAACTTCTTGATCCAGACTGCTTCCGTGGTAGAATCCGCTACAGTGTCTTGTTTGGAACTCTTCCAACTTATTGCGCCTCCATTCAAAGTAAATACGTATCCAGACTGAGATTTGGAGTCATCCTTATCTGTCTGGAAACTGGCATCTGTATACCCACGTATTACCATATCTCCTTCTCCATATATTAGGAACACATCCTTAGTTCTTCTTAAGTACTTAAGGATTGTCTTGACAGCCGCCCAATGATCCATTCCTGGATCAGACTGGTATCTGCTCGTGACGCTCAGAGCATACGATACATCGGGCCTAGTACATAACATAGCATACATGATAGATCCTATCGCGGATGCATAAGGAATCTTATTCATGCAAATCCTCTCGTCTTCTGTGCGCGGACACATAGACTTTGAAAGGTTGATCCCATGCCTGATGGGAAGGTAACCTTTCTTGGATTCCGACATGCTAAACTTTTTAGCACTCGGTCTATATATGTAGACTGCGAAAGACCAAGCAACCGTTTTGATCTATCTCTATAGATTCTAATCCCAAGGATATAGGTTGCTTCTCCCAGGTCTTTCATGGAGAAAGTTTTGGACAACCAAATTTTAACTGACTGTAAGACTGATATATCGTTTCCTATAAGTAATATGTCATCGACATATAATACTAGGAATACGACTGCACTCCCACTAACCTTCTTGTACACACAAGGTTCGTCAGGATTTTGTGAGAAATCAAACTCTTTGATTGTCTCATCAAAACGGATGTTCCAGCTCCTGGATGCTTGCTTCAGTCCATATATGGATCGTCGAAGCTTGCATATTTTGGTTTTATCAACCGATGTGAAACCTTCAGGTTGTATCATGTATACATCCTCAAGCAGGTTTCCATTAAGGAAAGCTGTTTTCACATCCATTTGCCATATCTCATAATCATAATGAGCTGCTATGGCCAGGAGCATCCGAATGGATTTAAGCATAATTACCTTCCATGTCGGTTTTCTTCTTGAAAACCCACTTGCACCCTATGGGCTTAATCCCTTCAGGTGGGTTAACCAAGTCCCATACTTGATTTTCGTACATGGAATCCATTTCCGACTTCATGGCTTCAAGCCATTTGTCCCTTTCTGAACTTTTCAGAACATCTTCATAACTGATAGGTTCGTCATCGCTTATGAGTAACACGTCGTTCGATTCACTTATGAGAAATCCGTATCTCTCTGGAATATTGCATGTCCTATCAGACCTACGAAGAGGTGTTGTTGTTTTAGGTTCAACTGATAGCTCATCATTATGAGTTATTGGTTGTGGGTCTAGACTAGGTGTCTCTGTAATGTCTATTGGAGTTTCTTGAACATCATCAAGTTCAATGCCACTCCCACTGTTTTCTTGTAAAAGAAATTCTTTTTCCAGAAATACAGCATGCCTTGAAACAAACACCTTTTGTTCCAAGGGATGATAGAATTGGTAACCCTTTGTTTCCTTAGGGTATCCAATAAATAGACATTTATCAGACTTAGCATCCAATTTGTCTGATACAGTCTACTTCACATAAGCAGGACAACCCCATATCTTAAGGTGAGTTAAGTGAGGTTTCTTACTATTCCACGTCTCATATGGAGTAGTAGAGACTACCTTGGTCGGGACTCTGTTTAGCAAGTAAATAGCTGTCTTAAGTGCATAGCCCCAAAAGGATTTTGGAAGAGTTGCATTATTCATGATGGATATAACCATGTCCATCAAGGTTCGGTTACGCCTCTCAGATACACCATTATGCTATGGTGTATATGGCGGAGTCCATTGAGACAATATCCCATTGTCCCTAAGATAATCTTGAAACTCATGACTCAAGTATTCACCACCCCGATCGGATCGAAGTATCTTAATACTTTTGCCAAGTTGTTTCTCTACTTCATTTCTGAACTCTTTGAATTTCTCAAAAGCTTCAGATTTGTGTTTCATCAAGAGCACATACCCGAATCGTGAGTGATCATCGATAAAGGTAATGAAGTAGCTATAGCCTCCTTATGCAAGAGTTGACATTGGTCCACATACATCAGTATGTATTAGACCAAGCAATTCTCCCACTGGATTACCCTTTCCGGAAAAGGATAATTTGGTCATCTTGCCTTTTATGCATGATTCACATGGATCAAATGAACCGGGTTCAAATGATTCCAGAATTCCACATCGGTATAATTTGGTCGTGTGTTTCTTACTTACATGGCCATGACGACAATGCCACGTATAGGAGTCTATTCGATTATCTATTCGAGTACGTTTGTTGCTAACTTCGATATTGAAAACGTCACCGGATAAATCTAACGTGTAGATACCATTGCACAAAGTTCCGGTCCCATAAAGAACACCATTTAAAGTTATGTAACAACAATTGTTACTAAAAGTTAAATGATAACCCTTTTCATTCAAGCATGAAATAGATACAATGTTCTTTATTAACGAAGGAACAAAATAACAATTATCCAATTCTAAGACACGTCCAGTAGGGAGCTTTAGCAAATATGTTCCGATGGAAACAGCAGCAATCTTTGCTCCATTTCCAACTCGCAAATTCGCTTCTCCCTTGACGAGTCTTCTTCTATTCCTTAGCCCCTGTATGTCATTACATATATGTGAGCTACACCCAGTATCAAGTACCCAGGCGGTTGAGGAAATAGAGTGACATTCAATAATGAAGATACTTGAAGAGGATGGGGCATCGGATGCCTTCTTCTTCAAGGACTCACGATAAACCTTGTAATTTCTTCGCCAGTGACCCTCCTTGCCATAGTGATGGCAAGTGCCTTTTGGTGTCTTTTCAGTCTTTTTGGCCTTTTTCTTCTTTCCCTTATTCTGTTCTTTAGCCTTCCTCTTAGAACCTTTCTTCGAGGAACCAACTAACAGTACCGTCTTTTGATCCTGCTTCACAGAAGGCTCTATAGTCTTCAGTAGGTTGAGCAACTCAGGAATGGTAGTCTCCATCTTGTTCATCCGATAGTTCATCACGAATTGTGAATAACTTTTGGGCAAACAATACAGAATTAAGTCAATACTTAGTTCATGATCCATTGCAAAATCGAGTGTGCCCAGTCGCTCAATGTACCCCAACATCTTCAACACAAACTGTGAGACAGAAGTGCCTTCCTACATCTTAGAGGTGAAGAGGAGTCTGGAGACCTCGAACCATTCGGATCTCGCCTGCTCGTCAAATAACTCATGAAGATGGAAGATGATGGTATAAGCATCCATATGCTCATGCTGCTTTTGCAGCTCAGGTACCATAGCGGCTAGCATGATGCAACTCGAATGTTCAGAATCGGTCACATGTTTCTGATAGGCTACTAACTGGTCTGGAGTTGCATTTTCTGGAGGACGGTTGGGAAGTTGATCTTCAAGGACATAAGCAAGCTTCTCTGCCTTGAGGACTATCCTTAGGTTTCGAAGCCAGTCCATGAAGTTTGGCCCAGTTAATTTATTGGTGTCCAAAATGGAACGCAAATTTAGAGAAGACATGATCGAGTGATTATCTTAGAAATACAAATTGAGCTTATGTGAGAAGAATGATAAAGAATGCATCAACATACATTAATTAAATACTATTTATTTTTCGAATTGAATAACCCTTTTTATCAATTCGGGAGATCGTAGGAACATCTCCAAATAGGTTGATATCCAACCATAGATAAAAACATCCATGGTTGTGGCCATCAAGTTATTCTTAGCTATGAAGGTAGGTAATTATACCGATTACATATCACATATATGTAACTATCACTTTATGTTATCAACTAATTGAATGTTTGCATAAATCATTGGGTTGTTAACTCATTAACAAGTATGCAACATTATACATAGCACCCAACTGCACCTCTCTTTACATCGACCTTGGCTGTGGCACAACAAATCGATGCTCCAAGCTTAAGGCTGACCCATTAATCAAGAAATAGTTTTAATATGGTTGGAGCTCATTCAACCATTTAGTCAGGCTTGGATGTGTCCAACAACCAAAACTAAGGATTGACCTCTGACTCCAACTATATTAATCATAAACTAATTCCATGGTTTGAACATGTTGAGGTTCAAGCCGGGCATGGATGTGTCCATCAACCCAAACGAGAAACAAAACTCCGGTTCTAACCATATTAATGGAAGGTGTTGGCCTTAATATTTTGTAAGGGGTTTTGGGTCTCATCTTTTCTTTTCTAAGCACATTCATGACATATAATTATGTCATGTACTAACGATTTCCTTAATAAAGTATGTATGTGACTTAATTTATCAAGTCTCATTAATTGAATTAGGAACCGGATTTCCTAATTCTAATTTCATACTTTATTCAAGGAATTGTTTTGGGAAATAATTTCCTAAATTGTCATAATCAATTTCGGAGATAATATGTTTAAGACTTTGATTTCTCTAAATCAAATCTTATTAAATTAAGAGACAGATTCCCTTAATTCAACCACATATTATTTTCATGAAAATCTCTTTTAAGAAAACTCTATAGGAAACTATTTTCCTAATTAATTTTGGAGACAACAATATGTAAGAGCATCACCTCTTAAATCAAATAAGGAAATTATCGTTTGAGAATCACCTCAAAATTTCCAAGATTTGATTACATATTTTATATATGGATTTATTAATTTCAACAAATTATTTTCTTTCGGTGGCTCCCCGAGGCTCAGATACAAAAAAAAAGGAATTTGTTGTAAATCTAATTTGGTCCGCTCCCCAAGGCGTAACCAAATTAAACATGACAATTTTATTCAAAATAGGAAATTAAATTACAACAACTAACTTTAAATTGGATGGCTCCCCGAGGCTCAATCCAAAATAAAGAATTTTGTTAATAATTTAAAACCAATTCGAACTTAATTGTCAATTAATAATCCATAAGTTTGTCTAGACTTTCTTGAAAGAAAGTGCCCAAAATTGCGAGATTTCACAATAGGTTTTCAGAATAATTGTAAGTTTCTGGTACAAAAAACTTACATATTTCCAAAATAGGAAATTTCTAAAATTGGAAAGTTTCCAAAAATGGGAAGTTTTCACAATTATCATAAAATTTCAGAAACTAGGATATTTCAAAAGTTTGCGAAATTTCATAAGGATTTCCAAACTTTGAAATTCCTAAATCTAAAATTTATCATAATTGAAAGTTTCCATAATTGGAAAATTTTCCAAAATTGAGATCATGACAGTTTTCCGTAAAACAATTATATGATTATGTCGAACACTAATCGGCTCTGATACCACTGTTGGGACCGGGTGCATGTTGACATGGATACGGGTTCATAATTTTAAAATTTAATTACGTGCAGCGGAATATTTAGCATAAATAATTTCTCAAATTATTTTAACCACGTATCAAGTATGCAACCTTATGTTGTGGAGACATGATCATAAATTAAAATTTTGTAGAAAGTAAACTAATTTACTTGATACCTCGCGTAACTTGAAGTAAGGAACGAGATCCAACCGTAGCGTCCCTTGGAAGCTCCGCCTCTATTCGCGTCCACGCCGAGTTCTCTTCGGGATGACTTCGCAAAGCCATGTGTTTCGTGCCGACAAGAACTACTAGATTCTCCAAAGGCACGACAAGAATATCAAGCGAGAGAGATGAAACCTAACCACCAAACGAAGACGAGAATCCGGATTCCGGGAGGAAGGAAGGAGTTGCGTCCGCTTCTACTTCTTCTTCGGCTTCTTCTTGGTGGATGTGGCTCACGGCAACCCTAGAGGAGCTCTCTAGGGCCGACGCCCACTTGAGGAGGGAGAGGGAGAGAAGGAGAGGAAAAGAGGCTAGGCAAGAATCCTTGATCACTTGAATTAATTTCCAAGCCTTGCCTTTGCACCTTTATATAGTAGCCTCTTTATCGCCAAGTCTCCTTTTCAACGGAATAAATTTTTCATAAGAAATTTATCTTATAAATTTTTCTATGAATTATTCTGTTATGCCAAGTTTTTATTATAACTTAATTTATAATAAAAACAATCATGTCCCCCTTTTATTATAGAATAAAATTTTACAAGAAATTTAATATATAAATTTTTCTTATCATGGAAAAATCAATTCATAATTGATTTTATAAAATAAAATAAACCAATCCATGGTTCATTTTAATTTCCATAAAAAGAATAAATTTCTATATAAATTTCTTTATATAAATTTCTTTATCCATAATTTTATAAAACAAATCACGCTTGATTTATTTTATAATTTAAACCAAACAATTTGGTTTTCCTTTTTATTGTGGCCGGCCAAACCAAAGAGGGTGGGGACCCTCTTTGGCCGGCCAAACCAAGGCCTCTTCCTCACGAATTAAACTCATTTAATTCGACCATTAAGTCTTCAAAAGACATAGCCATTTTAAGCTTCCAATGCGTCTCTGATAAATTCAGATTCGCCTTATCTCTCTTGATCAGAAAATCCAATTTTCAACTCGTTTTAAATCCCTCGGATTACTCGTAGTGCGTGTGACTAAATAGGCTTTCGATTTATGTTGGTCGTCTATAATTAACCAATTATAGAACGATCATGAGTGGCACCTAGTAGTACATCATGACCCCCAATTAATCGAAAGATCAACGGTTGACCTCAGAAATAACTCTGATACCCTTCAGCAGCTCTAATGAATCGTGCCCCATTCCCTTCACCATCTTATACCCACTTGGTTCAGGACACGGTCTATGTGTGTCAGTCCCTACTAGGCTGACTACGTCACACCTAGCCCAAGTAATGTCTTTCTCGTCCAACGGATTCTAATTACTCTCATGTATCTGTGATATTCATACTCAGATCATGTGATGCTCTGGCCAGAGGCTTCGAGTAATAATCCGACGATAGTTCTTGGGTATACATCTCCTTGCAAGGAGTGGTGAATCCTTTGTAGGTTGTTCAAACATCTTCGGGCACTTCGGCTTATACCCAACCATCCTGGGTCCACACCTCCATGGAGATGCTTGCTTAAGATGTCAAAGTATAAGTCTCCATGACCAAGATGACTTGAACACCGCAAGTCAAAGGAGCATCGCACTTAAGCTGCACTAAGAACTTCACTGACATATCTATATATAGACTACCATATGAAGTTTTACAGCTAGTCACTCCAATGAACTAGTTCCCTTAACTAGCATTCATGTTTATCTCCGGACATCCCAATGTCTCCAGCCAGTGAGAATCAGCTGATTAGAGAATAACCCATGCTAGTCTCAACAGAATTGATAGTGTCCATATTTATCAATTCATCGACTAGGGACAATTTCAATACTTCACAATTGCACATGTAGAGATAATCACTAGTTGTGAATTCATCACAAATTCTCTCATGCTGTGAATTGTATTGTGGACATTCAGTAAATGAGTTTAAGATCTCAATCAAATACATGAACATGCATACTCAAATAGTGAATATTCATTTATTAAAGTAAATGATTACAATCATAAGGCGATTGCCTTAGGGCACTTCTCTCATATTACTAACAGCATTTTATCCAGATTTTCCGGGGCTTGATCTGTCGACGATCAAGGGATCGCCCACCTTACGGGCACGCCAAGGAGCAGGGGCAAGTTATCCCCGAACCTTGTAAATCCTCTCTGTTAGCGTTTTGTGTTTGTGCTTAGTTTAGGTTTTAGTTTCTGCAACTCTATTTTTGCTTCCGCTGTGCTACTAACCCAACTGCAGAGAAAACCTAAAATTGAAAGAAGTGGGTGTCTGGCTATATTCACCCCCCCTCTCTAGCCATCCAAGTCCCAACAGACATGACGTTTAACTTACTTAGTGTAAGACAGTTGTGTGATGCAGGCATCAGAGTTGAATTCCATGATAGGAGGTGCCTAATTAAACATAATGAATCAAATGATGTCATATTAGAAGAGTTTAGGGAGGCCAACTTGTATTATCTTGATCTTTCTTATGCTACTAACAATTTGGCTATGTGTTTCATGTCTAAAGAAGAAGAAGGATGGTTGTGGCACCGGAGGCTTGGACATGTAAACATGAGAAGCATTGCAAGAATGGCCAAGGAAGAGTTGGTAAAGGGGCTACCCATGATCAAATATGAGAAGACCAAATTGTGTGATGCATGCCAAGAGGGTAAGCAATCAAAATCATCACACAAAGGTAAAACCCTAACCACTACTATTTTACCATTAGAGCTATTACATATTGATTTATTAGATTGCCATAGTACTCCCTCACTTATAGGGAATAAATATTGTTTAGTTATAGTAGATAATTTTTCTAGGTTTACTTGGGTTTTCTTTATGAAACATAAGGACAATGTAGGACCGGTGCCGTCGATAGAGGGGGGGGGGTGAATACCGATTGTAAATCTTTCATTGAAAACTTCGTAGGACTTTTGTTCGTTCTAGACTCAGAGCGTTAGTGCAGCGGAAAATAAACAGAACGAAGAAAATAAAAACCAACACAGATTGCACGCGGAATTTTTACTTGGTTCCCGACCCCCTAGGGTCAGTACATCCAAGGCCTATTCACGGAAACGCCCGTCCACTATTGGTCTTCTTTCTAGACTTTCTGGAGGCGGAGAAACCCGTCTTACAGTGCAAGATTACAATCAAAAAGATAACTGAATTGAATACGGAATAATAAAAATAAAACCGAACAAACAAGATCTGAAACTCGGTCGATCTGGACCTCCGAAGTGTCGCGCACTTCCTCCTGGAGCCTCCCGGTCATAGAGCCTCGTCTTTAGTGCGTTGTCATCGGTCAGAATGATCAGAATGGCACTTGGCAGTTGTGTCTGAAGCAGAGGGGGTGATGCCCCTTTTATAGGCTTCCTACGGGTGCCCTGGACGTTGGGGGCGCCCCGATAAACTCAGTCAAACCATATCACCGCGTCGACCTCTCTGCAGTTGATAAAACCTTTGACCAGGGTGCCCCGGACCTCCCGGGCGCCCACATGAGGGCTTATCTGTGTTTCGTACTCGAAACTGCAAATACAGCTTTGAACCCGGGCGCTCCGGACCTTCCGGGTGCCCCGCTTGAAACCTATTCTGCCTGCTTCACTTAATATGTGTTTTTCACCTTTGGCTTGGGCGGCCCCAACAATGGGGCCGCCCTGGATGCATGGGAGCACCCCCACTGATGGGGGCGCCCAGCTTCAAGGCTGGCAGCACAGTTTTTGCCTGGTTACCTGCTTTGTCTCCGGTTCTTGATACCTGCAAGATACACAAACACAAAGCAAATGTACATACAATATTAACCTTAAGGACTTGGTTCGGACTTCGGATCTCCATGAAACCCTAGATCGAACCAGCGCAAGTTCTCACCCCTGAGAACGCGCCTTCCATCTACTCCTCTCAGGAGATGGTTGCCACCCAGTCCTTTGGGTGGACTTTTGCTTAGCTTCCGATACTTTTGGACCTCGAGACGCCCAAACCCTAACCCGTCTCTGCTCCTATCCTTAGTCATCACTCAGCTAAGTTGCTTAGTCCCTCGGACCAAGACTCCGTGCCCAAACCCTAGGTCCAGGACTTAGGTGGCCAACCCTCGGCCAGGTCTTCGTGCCCAATTCCCCGAACCAGGTCTTCGGTGCCCAACCCTCGGCCAGGTCTTCTTGCCCAATCCTCGACTAGGACTTAGTGCCCACCTTCCGAGCAGGTCTTCGGTGCCCAGCCCTATGCCAGGACTTAGTGCCCAATTCCCCGATTAGGACTTAGTGCTCAGCTTCACTCACCAGGTCTTAGTGCCTAGGTTAATTAGGACTTTTCTTCACTTTGGTTACTTCTCCTTTGCTCCCCTTTGTCTGTTCATTGTATCACTGACTTAAGTGTATTGTCAAACATTAAAACACTTAAAGAAGAACATCATTGATGCAACTTGTACCAACAATCTCCCCCTTTTTGATGTTTGACAATAACTTAAGTTAGATTGGTTTAAGGGGCTATGTTACCATCCTTGGGATCAAACTAAAAACTGATCTTAGTTTTAAAAATATATTTTTGATCCTCTGGGAAAAGTAAGAAAAAAATTTCTAACTCTCTCCCATCCTATTTTAAAAACCATTTTGATTAATTGATCAAAAAATTCTAACTTAAGCACGCACACCTCTCCCCCTTTGTCATACATCAAAAGAAACCAAAAAATACTTGCTCCAACAATGAAAACCTGTGGTTCTTTTTGAAAATACTTAGTATAAAATTTTAAAGGCATAGCATAAGACTAAGTACTTACGTATTTTGATCTTAGAAAACTTGAACAATATTGCATTTTTTTTAGAAAATACCGTATTTTTGAAAGAATACTGTTAGTTTTGAAAGGTACAAGTACTTTGAAAGATATGATGCATTTTTGAAAGATATTTTGAAAAATATAAGTTTTTCTAAAAAATATGATACATATTTTGCAAGTACTAACTATTTTTGAAAAAGATGAAGCTTTGAAAAATATAAGTAATTTTTAGAAAAGTATTATGCATCTTGAAAACATAATATTTTACTTGACTAGGTTTCTTTTCCAGTCTGACACAATCCTAGGAAATCTCGTTAACTACAAAGACAATTTCCTAAGTGCCCTGGAAAATTTTCAAACTCAAGTAAATATAAAAATAATTTCACAACTTCTGAAAAATAGAATGATAGGATGTAAGTACATTTTGAAAAATGTATAAATTTTTGAAGTTATAATACTTGATTTGGTTTATTTTCCAGTCTGACACAATCATAGGAAACCTTGTTGACTACAGAGACATTTTCCTAAGTGTCTTGAAAGATTTTCCAAACTCAAGATAAACATTATTTCAAATTGATCAAAAACCAGATGAATTTTTGAAAATAATAGTATATTTTTTAAAAAAAAATTGATAGTATTTTGAAAGAATACTTATGTTTTCAATAGGATTTGAAAATACTGCACATGAAAACATTTGAAATATTCAATAATTCTTTTAATTTGACCTCCTCCTAAACTTGACCCAGTCCAGGGAAGCTTGTTGACCACAAGTACTCTTCCTCTGAGTCTTAAGGTTTGATTCAAATCAAAGCAATTATCTAATAATTTTAAAACAATTAATTACACAAAAAAAACTTTTTCAGAAGTTTGATTCAGACTCCCCCTAAATCTGACACATCCTAGGAGTCCTTGTAGATTGTGAAGTGGACCTTCCTCTGTGTCATTAGGGTTTATCAAAATCAAACAAGACAAAGCACACTCTTGGAATGTATTTTGAAATTTCAAAACATATTTTGAAATTAAGGTAATTTATCCGACATAGTTTTCGAAAAACATAAGTAATAGTGTTTAAAGCCCAGTTTTCGAAAATCGTTTTAAAAGATAGTGGTTTTTCAAAGACAATTTTTGAAAAAGAATTAACCACTCCCCCTGTACCCAACATCGTTTGACTCTATCTAAGTGCCTTAAGGAACTTTAGTGTTGTCCTAAGAGGCTTGTGTCTAATTGAGTGAGTCAAACAATTTTTGAAAAGATATACTTTTGAAAAATGTATAATATGTATAATCAATCAGACAAGCATGAATTCCATAAAATCATTATTATGTTGAAGCACTATTTTGAAAAAATATTTTTAGGAAAATATTCTAACAATTTTAAAAAACAATTTTGAAAAATATTTTTCAATTCATTAGTCCTTAACATCACACCCATTTTAGATGTATCAATACAACAAGCATGGTTGCCTTATAGGTGTATTGTGAGATGCTTGAATTACTTTTCTTAATTTATTATTAACTCTAAGATTTAATTGAGGCTTGTGTTAGATTTGAATTTGACAAGAAGTAACTTGAATTTGAATTTCAAAAATTGGCTTCCAGGACTTGGCGAGGCACTAGGCCTTCTTTGGCCGTAGCCTTATTGGATCATCAACCCTTTCCTTGACAAAGCCTTTTAATGAAATTTCATTTTCAAAATTACTTTTTGAAAAATTCTAGTGTAACTAGTTTGGGTCTTGGATCGGTAGCTTCGGCTAGTTTCACCAGTCTAAAGAGACCAAGTAGTGTATACTTGACCTTATTAGAAGAGGCTTCCCTAACGTACTATCATCTCACCGCCACCCAATACTAGGTTGATCAAGTTTTAATTATTATTTTTCCTATAGCCGTTCTAAATTATGCATATAAAATTTAAATATGAATGGCATGTCATATATTAAAAAGAACTACCAAATGCATGGCATGGCAACTATGCATGAGTCAAGCAAGTCCAAAGCATTTTAATTACGTTTCTAAAGATGTATCAAATTCGCGATTTGATACATGTCGTGTGAACCGACGAATATGTCAGCCCACTTTGACATATATAATTTTACCAAATTAGTTATTGCGGTTTGGGTAAGATTTTAGTTCAGTTCGAGTTTAAGTTATTTTGGATTTAAGTTAATTAATTTGAAAATGAATTAATTAAAAATTAATTGAAGTTTGAATTAATTTGAAAATGAATTAATTAAGATTTTAATTGAATTTAATTAAATTTGAATTTAATTTAATTTGAATTTAATTTAATTTGAAATTATTTTGAATTTAATTTTATTTAATTTGAATTTAATTTTATTTGAATTTAATTTAATTTAATTTAATTTAATTTGAATTTAATTTAGATTTAATTTGAATTTAATTGAGATTTAATTTGAATTTAATTGAGATTTAATTTGAATTTAATTTAGATTTAATTTTGAATTTAATTGAGATTAAATTTGAATAATTAAGGTTGAAATGATTAATTAATAGTTGTGGATTTAGGTTCAGCATTTTCATTATTTCGAAAATTTCTGACTCATCCTTATTTTTCTTTTCAAGTTTCTCTAGTAATTCTGATTTATTTGAACCTTTGTGATTTTTATTAACTATGACCTTTATCTTAGACAATTCCATCTCCTCCTCAAGATTAGATCTTTCAATATCCTCAAAGTAGGTGGAGTAAAGTGGGCCAGTAGTTAATTTTCCAGGATTATCTAAGGGAATAATTAAATTAATATCTAAAGAGATATCATCTTCATTATCTTCAGAATTATCCTTATGATCCTCAGAATTATTCTTATAATTATCCTTATTATCCTCAGAATTTTCAAATTTAGGTTCAGGTTTATACAAAGGGTTTTCAAATTTGAATTCATAATTATCTAAAGGATTTTCAAATTTAGAATTATCCTTTGGATTTTTAAATTCTGATTTATCCTTAGGATTAAATTTATCTGAATTAGAATTATCAGAATTAACATTATTAGAATTAACGTTATCAGAATCAGAATTAAGTTTAATATTATCAGAAATAAAATTATTAGGATTAACATTATTAGAATTAAAGTTATCAGAATCAGAATTAAGTTTAATATTATCAGAAATAAAATTATTAGGATTAACATTATCAGAATTAAAGTTATGATAATTTATTTTAGAAATTACTGAATTAATGTTCTGAATTAAATAATTAATTTTTGATATTTTAGTCATATCTGTATTTTCTAATTTGTCATGCAAAATATTAATTTTACTATGCAGTAAATCTAATTTATCAGAAAAATTAACTAAATTATCAAAAGACATTGCAGGAATTTGTAAAATTTTTGGAACATAAATCTTACGTACCTTCGCTGGACACTTGTTCTTATAGTGTCCGTATTTTTCGTACTTGAAGCATTTGATGTGATTTTTGTTTTTCCGGACTTCTGGCGCTGGTACCTCCTTTGCCGCCGGTGATGAACGATTCTTACGAGTAGGGCACTGATTTTTATAGTGCCCTCTCTCCCTGCACTTAAAACACATAATTTGAAATTTAAAAACAGACATTTATAATTAAAATGTACATGATTCACCCCTAGGCTCCCCCTCAACTCCTGGCGTCGTTGCTCCGTCGACGGTTAGTCCGGTGAAGAGCAGCCCTGCTCTGATACCAATTGTAGGACCGGTGTCGTCGATAGAGCGGGGGGTGAATATCGATCGTAAATCTTTCGTTGAAAACTTCATAGGACTTTTGTTCATTCTAGACTCAGAGCGTTAGTGCAGCGGAAAATAAACAGAACGAAGAAAATAAAAATCAACACAGATTGCACGCGGGATTTTTACTTGGTTCCCGACCCCCCAGGGTCAGTACATCCAAGGCCTATGCACGGGAATGCTCGCCCACTATTGGTCTCCTTTACGGACATTCCGGAGGCATTGAAACCCGTCTTACAGTGCAAGATTACAATCACAAAGATAACTGAATTGAATGCAGAATAATAAAAATCAAACCGAACAAACAAGATCTGAAACTCAGCCATCTGGACCTCCGAAGTGCCACGCACTTCCTACTGGAGCCTCCCGGTCATAGAGTCTCGTCTTTAGCGCGTTATCGTCGGGTAGAGTGATCAGAATGGCACTTGGCAGTTGTGTCTGAAGCAGAGGGGTCGAAGCCCCTTTTATAGGCTTCGTACGGGCGCCCTGGACGTTGGGGGTGCCCCGATAAACATAGTCAAACCTTATCCCCGCGTCGACCTCTCCGCAGCTGATAAAACCTTTGACCAGGGCACCCTGGACCTCCCAAGCACCCTCATGAGGGCTTATCTATGTTTTGGACTCGAAACTGCAAATACAGCTTTGAACCCGGGCGCCCCAGACCTTCCGGGCGCCGTGCTTGAAACCTATTCTGCCTGCTTCACTTAATATGTGTTTTTCACCTTTGGCTTGGGGGTCCCCAACAATGGGGGCACCCTGGATGCATGGGGGTACCCCCACTGATGGGGGCGCCCAGCTTCAAGGCTGGCAGCACAGTTTTTTCCAGGTTACCTGCTTTGCCTCCGGTTCTTGGTACCTGCAAGATACACAAACACAAAGCAAATGTACATACAATATTAACCTTAAGGACTTGGTTCGGACTTCGGATCTCCACGAAATCCTAGGTCGAACCGGCGTAAGTTCTCACCCCTGAGAACACACCTTCCACCTACTCCTCTCAGGAGACAGTTGCCACCCAGTCCTTCGGGTGGACTTTTGCTTAGCTTCTGATACTTCCGGACCTCGAGACACCCAAACCCAGACCCATCTCTGCTCCTGTCCTTAGTCATCGCTTAGCTAAGTTGCTCAATCCCTCGGACCAAGACTCCGTGCCCAAACCCTAGGTCCAGGACTTAGGTGCCCAACCCTCGGCCAGGTCTTAGTGCCCAATTCCCCGAACCAGGTCATCGGTGCCCAACCCTCGGCTAGGTCTTCTTGCCCAATCCTCGACCAGGACTTAGTGCCCACCTTCCGAGCAGGTCTTCGGTGCCCAGCCCTATGCCAGGACTTAGTGGCCAATTCCCTGATCAGGACTTAGTGCCCATCTTCACTCACCAGGTCTTAGTGCCTTGGTTAACTAGGACTTTTCTTCACTTTGGTTACTTCTCCTTTGCTCCCCTTTGTTTGTTCATTGTATCACTGACTTAAGTGTATTGTCAAACATTAAATCACATAAAGAAGAACATCATTGATGTAACTTGCACCAATAGACGATACCCTAGAACTCTTCATAGGATTTAGTAAAAGGGTAGAAAATGAAAAACATCTCAAAATTAATCGAATTAGAAGTGACCATGGTGGGGAGTTCCAAAATTTAAATTTCACACAATTTTGTGTCAAAAATGGATACAAGCATGAATTTTCATGCCCAAGGACTCCTCAACAAAATGGGGTAGTTGAGAGGAAAAACTGAGCCCTACAAGAAGCTGCTAGGACTATGCTTAATGCATATTCCCTTCCTAGCTAGTTTTGGGCCGAAGCAGTTAATACCGCTTGTTACATTCAAAACCGGGTGTTAGTACATAGGTTCCTAGGAAAAACACCCTTTGAATTATGGAATGGGAGAATACCACAAGCCCATTACTTTAGGGTCTTTGGATGTAAAGTGTATATCTTAAATATCAAAGATGACCTAAGGAAGTTTGAGTCAAAAGTTGATGAAGGAATTCTAGTTGGGTACTCATCCACTAGTAGGGGTTATAGAGTTTACAACAAGAGGACAAAAGTGATTGAGGAGTCCTCAAATGTTAAATTTGATGAATGAACAAATACCTACCTTAGAAAAGCCTCAATTGATAAGGATATGGAAGAAGTCCAACCCCTTGCCCAAAGAATCCAAGACCTTCATTTGGAGGGCAATGATCTAGGGGGAGTAAGAAGTACACTAGAGGACGAGGAAGAAGTAGTGAATGAACCCACAACCTCTAGACCCTTGAGACATCACCAAGATCACCCTATTGACCAAATAGTGGGTGATGTAACTCAAGGAGTAAGGACTAGGTCTTATTTTATGGACCAAACTAGACAAATAGCCTTAATCTCTCAATTAGAACCTAAGTCTATTGATGAAGCCTTGGGAGATGTCGATTGGGTTCTAGCCATGCAAGAAGAACTAAACCAATTTTAGAGAAGTGAGGTTTGGAAATTGGTTCCTAGGCCTAATGATTGCACCATTGTAACCACAAGATGGGTCTTTAGGAACAAACTAGATGACCAAGGCAAAATCACTAGGAACAAGGCTAGATTGGTAGCTAGGGGGTTTAACCAAGTTGAGGGATTAGACTATGATGACACTTATGCCCCCGTAGCTAGATTAGAATCTATTATAATTCTACTAGCCTATGCTGCTCACATGGTTTTACACTTCACCAAATGGATGTGAAGTCGGCATTCCTTAATGGGATTATTAAGGAAGAGGTCTATGTAGAACAACCCCCCCGGGTTTGAGGACCCTAATTATCCAAGACACGTTTACAAATTGAGAAAAATCTTATATGGATTGAAACAAGCTCCCCGGGCTTGGTATGAAAGGCTTTCTTCATTTCTAGTGTCTAAGGGGTTTAGGAGAGGAACAATTGACCCTACTTTGTTCCTAAAATCTAAGGATAAGGACATATTTGTTGCCCAAGTGTATGTAGATGATATCATTTTTGGGTCAACAAATAATGACTTCTTACAAGAATTCATCAAATGTATGGAAGATGAATTTGAAATGAGTCTTGTAGGAGAGCTAACCTTCTTTTTAGGACTTCAAGTCAAGCAAACTAATGAAGAAACACATGTTTTTCAAACTAAATATGCTAAGAAAATGTTAAAGAAATTTGGTTTAGAAAATGCTAAGGTAGCATCTACCCCCATAGGAACCAATGTGAAAATGGATAGTGACCTTGAAGTGAAAATGGTTGACTCTAAGCAATATAGAAGCATGATTGGTAGCCTACTATATCTAACCGCTAATAGACCCGATATACTTTTTGTGGTAGGTATGTGTGTAAGGTACCAATCTTGTGCCAAAGAGTCCCATTTAGTTGTAGTCAAAAGGATCCTAAGGTATGTCAAAGGTACCCTCAATGTCGAGCTTTGGTATCCTAGAACCCCTAGTGTTGATCTTATTGGATACACCGACTCGGACTATGCGGGTTGTAAGCTAGATAGGAAGAGTACTAGTGGAGGGTGTCAATTCCTTGGGTCTTTCTTAGTTAGTTAGAGTAGTAGGAAACAACCATGCGTTGCCCTATCAACAACGGAGGCGGAATATGTGGCAATGGGTGGGTGTGTTTCCCAACTCCTTTGGATCATGCACACTCTAGAAGATTATGAGTTACATTATACCAAGGTCAAAGTCTTGTGAGATAATGTAAGTACAATCAATTTGACCAAAAATCTGGTTCACCATTCTAGGACAAAATACATTGAAGTGAAACATCACTTCATTAGAGACCATGTGGCAAGGGGAGACATAGAACTACACTATGTTGAATCAAAGTCGAATCTAGCCGACATTTTTACCAAGTCTCTTCCTGAATCAGAGTTTACATCCTTAAGAAGAGGCCTTGGAATGTGTTTTGTAGAAGTATAGGATGAACCTTGGGATATTAGATTTGAAAAAGGGTGCTTGATCCATTAGGGTGATACATTTGGTTCACTTGTGCTTGTGGCATATTGTTGAATCATTAAAAGTATCAAAATATGAAAACTAGACCAACTATGGGGAAGGTAAGATGGACACTTTGCCCAAAGATCATAGTTGGACATTTAAAAACTTTGAAAATTATTTTATATTTTATATGCTTTGCCATGATTTTAAAAGTTATATGATTGTAAAATTAGGTAGTAATCTTGATACATAACTTAGTGGTTTTTAAGGATTTTGACTTTTTATCAAAAGTCAAGCATGTTTGAAATTTTATATGGACTAATATTTTTCCTTGATAGAGTATATTATTTCTAACATGTTTGCTAGTTTATACAATTTTTGGAATTTTTTAGAATTTTCTGGACGTTTCTGAAATTCGACAGAAAAGCTGAAAAGTTGGACTGATAGCGTATCAGTGGACTGCCCCATGGGGCAGTCGACTGACACGCCTATTTTCAGATTCTGTAAACTTTTTCAGAAATCCAACTTTTTCTCATTTGATACGGTAGGGTTTGGTTGCTTGAGGCAATCATTTTGATGGTGTCAAAGGGGGAGAATGGGTGGTTTATGTTAGAATTTTGACTTGAAATGGATGGTTTTGGTTTTAAGTCTAACTTAGACTTTGGATGATTAAATATGGGAGAAGACATGGATTAAGGGGGAGGTTACCTCTTAGGGTTTGATATGTCTTGCATTTTTAATGTTGTTTGGTATTAAGTGGAAACTTAAATTGGGTCATGAGTAGAATTAAAAATGGGAGAAGACATGGATTAAGGGGGAGGTTACCTCTTAGGATTGCTATGCCTTATGTTTTTCAATTGCTATCTATTGCTATTGTTATTGTTTGTTGTTATGTATCTCTAAACTTAAACATATTTCCACACATCAAAAGGGGGAGATTGTTGAGGCAATCGACCTTAAAATGATTGGAAGATCAAAGTTTTGATGTGTGTGAATGTGTTTAAGGTTAGAGTGTTATGTTGTATTTGATGTGTGTGATTGAGTTTGCAAGACTTGGAGGATCACACATAGTGAACAAATCCGAGGGACGAGAGCCGAGGGAGGAGGACTCAAAGGGCAAGCCGGGAAGTAGACTTCAAGGGCACACGTGAAGGGTTGCATGGAGGCAAGCCAAGGGAAGGCTTGTGTGCACATCCGAGGGACGAGAGCCAGAGGAAGATGACTTCAAGGGGCGAGCCAAGGGAGTGGACCTGAAGGCACACGTGAAGGTGAAGGTTCAGAGTGGCTGAAACTAAGCTGAGAGGTAGGGCAGCTGACTGGCCAGAGGGCAGTCGACAGCCAAAACTCACAGAAGGTTTTCAGCCTTCTACCAGTCGACTGGCCCAGGGGCAGTCGACTAGTATACCCCGAAAACTAGCCGTTGGCTAACAATTAATGCTAGGCCAGTCGATTGCCCCAGGGGCAGTCGACTGGTGCGAGGCTGGACAGACTGCGAGTTTGTCCTGTTCTCCTATAAAAGGAGGACCTTTTTGCACGTGAGCGGTACGATTCCGTACTGTAACGAAGTGTTGTTCGTGTGAAAAGCTTTCTCAACTTCCTCTCTCTTATTTTACTACATTGTGTAAAGAGGATGACCACCACTGTAAAGGTTTCTCCACCTGAAGGAGATTTTTTATAGTGGAAGTGGTGTATGTGCATGGATCCTTGGATTAGTCACCCATCTAGGTGGATACCAAGTAAAGTATTGTTGTTAGCATTGTTCTTATATTCTTTTGCATATTATTGTTTCCGCTGCGCTAACAACCTTGTAGAGATTCAACCGAAAAAAGTGTTATTCAGCCCCCCCCTCTAGCACACCAGTCGATCTATCAGAACTCATTGTAAAAGAAAAATGACGAATAGAAAACATAAAAATGATATTTACAATGAAATAAGAGTGTGAAAAGGAACAACTCCCCTTCAAGTTGGGTAAATAGCATGGAGCATCCATCTAGGTAGTGTTATCCTCATGTAATCAATATCATAGTACACTGCTCCCTCCTTCATCAACTTCACATAAGTATGTCCTGGTGGTCGGAGACGATTAAGTTGCAAAATCCACTCTCGGGGTGAATTGCCACAAGTCAAAGTAAACTCAACTCCTCCCACTATATGTTCTTTGGAAGTTCTTCCGGGAGGTTGGAGACTATTTAGTTGGAGCACCCACTCAAGAAGCCTACGGCTCCCTGCAAAATCATGAAAAGAAAATACCTCCCACACGCATGCAGGGTAAGAAAGAAATGAAATACAAACAATCTCTACATAAAATGTATCAAGAAATGCATCACAGCCAACAAAATCAATCTTAGGTACCTCTATGAGTTTTTCTAAACAATTAGGAAAAATACTTACCTTGTCGTGCTGAAGAATACCTGAAGGTTCTATAAGAGTAGATGTAACTATGGCCTCCTCCTGATCAAGTAAAGGCTCTACCTCAGGCTCAGGTTCTGGTGGACATTCAACCAAAAGAGGTGATTCTTGGATCCTTGCTTCCACCATGCAAGCCCCTACACTTTCATACCTATCCTCTGAATGTTCTGATATGTCAGTCAATATAGGTGATCCCTGGGCTCAGTGCAATCCCCTACACTCTCAAACCTATCCTTTGAATCTCCTGACATCTCGATCAATATAGGTGATCCCTGGGGCTCAATGTAGTCCCCTACACCTAAAGAATCATCTCCAACTGCAAATGAATCTGATACAACCTCCAACTCAGCTGCCTCTATATCTAATACCTCCTCTGCCTCATCTGAACTGGAATATCCTCTCTGAATATCATGTGAAGCTCTATCAGCAAATAACTCTACCTTAACAACCTCATCTAAAATACCCATGCTAATGATAGATGGATCCTCTCTGGGGTGCTGTGGGAAGGGTAAAGGGACCCTTGGTTCCTCCACTTGAGATGAAATTTTCGGAAATGGATCTTGAGCAGGGATTTCGGTAGGTATAGCTGTTGTAGGCATCCTAATTTTACTGATTTCTTCTTCTTCTTCCATCAAAATTGCAAGATCAATAGAAGAAGGACTTAGACTTAAACTAGGGTCACTTTCAATTGATGTAGAAGCCATTTTGGGTCTGTTCTCAAATGGAAAATAAGTTGCTAGAATTTCTTCAGAAAAATCAGCCCTTTGAGAATTTAAACTTGAAACCACTTCCCCACTCCTCAAAGTTGTGGCACAAACATTTCCCTTAGGATTAGGAGTTTCTTGAGAAGGTAATTGTCCCGATCTATGGGCTTGCATTTGATTCATTCCACTAGCTATTTGTCCAATGTATCTTTCAATGTTTTGAAGAGTGGACTCAGTCTTTTGTTGCCCTTGTTGAAGTAAAATTTGCTGTTGTTGTATGATTTGTTGCATTATTTCCTCAAGTTCTTGAAGTTGTGCATTAAGCTCACTAGAGTCCTCAAAGTCTCCTTGATTAATATAGGACTCTTGTTGGCCTTAAAATGTAGCATTAGGTTGATGAAAATTGTGAGTAGGCTGTGAGTTCTGAAAATGAAGTTGTTGGGGGTGATCAAATGAATAATTGAGCTGTTAGAATTGCTGAAAATTGGCTTGAGAAGTAGGTTGAAATTGTTGAAAATTATGGTTCTAAAAATTCTGATTCTGAGGCTGAAATTGTTGATTGAATTGCTATAATTGTTGGGGTTGAAAATTCTGATTTCCAAACTGAAAATTCTGCTGGTATGGTTGGAAAGATTGCTGTGAAGGTTGAAAACCTTGCTGATCATAATGAAATTGTTGTTGGAAATCTTGGAAATTCTACTGAAACTATTGTTGTGGCTGATTCAAAGGTTGGTTTTGCTGAAATTGTTGATTTGGTTGATGAAAATGTTGATAAGGCTATTGGAATGGTTGAAAAGATTGATTACCTTGCCGAAATTGTGAATAGGGATAATTCTGAAAATACTACTGAAAATTCTGAAAATGCTGAAATTCTGCCATGGACTGCTTACATGAGTAGGAATATTTTTCAATAGCTTCTGAAACTCTTCCTTGAATTCTCCTAGCTCTGAATGTTCTCTCTATCTCAAGATCAAACTCCACAATATCTCCACCTATAGTCTTGGTCATAAACCAAACAAAAATGGCAGCAAATGTATATAGAAAGATCAAACAAATGAAATAGACTCAAAGAATATAAAATTAAGCACAAGCTCAAATTAAACAAACTCAACTAGTATATTCCCCGGCAACAGCGTCAAAAATTTGATGGACTGCCCAATATTAAGTGTCACGAATGAGCCTGAAATTTAGATATTTATAAATTGAAAACCCTAGATCACAAAATTAAATGTAGTACAGGTGTCTCAAGTCGTATTTTTCCAAGGACTAGTTAAGAGTGTTTAGTTCAAGCTTGAAAGTTGTCGTTAAATATTTTGGGTTTTCTAGTAAAATGGGGTTTTTTACGATAAAGAATGAAATAACAATATGAGATAAAATGAACTCATCTAAAGCATAAACGAATTAGGAAATTACAGAAACTAAACTTAACCTATTTGGAAATTGGGCAATTCAATATGAAATTATGAAATCTAAGGGCAAAACTAATATCATAGGCAGGCAAACAATAAATCTATATCTAACTTCAGAAATGAGAAATTGAAACAAGATGAATACAAAAAACAGGTTTAAATTGAAGCAGAGAACTGCCTGATCGATCGACAGACCGATCAAATATAATCCTGATCGGTCAAACAGACCGATCAGTGGCTTATCTGATCGATCGAATAGATTGATCAGTGTCTGAAAGTGAACTGATACAATTGAAACAGAATCTACAAAAATGAATTTAGAAACTTAATCTAAACTACAGATTGAATCCTTCACCAGACATTCTTCTTGCCGTCACACAAGAATCGAGCTAAAAACCCTCTAGCTCGAGGATCAAACAAAAACCAACTCCCGGTATCAATTTGCTCAGCTTGGCTACGCGATCTGAAACCTCCACTGATCACTTCCTCCTTGCTGATTGGGATTGCGATGGGAGCTCAGGGACCCTCAGAACAATTCAGAGAACCCCTCTGACTTGCTCTGATTGATGAAGAATGGTGATCAAGCAGTTATCGATCGGATGAAGCAAGCTCTCGGCGAAACCCTCACCTGAGCTTCCAGAGATGAAATTGGATTGCAAACTTCTCAAGAATTGATCTCGATGATCTAAAATCTGTAGATGAACTTGAATCTGAAGTAGCCGCGCGTGATCAGAGAAGAAACGATAAAGAACTGACGAAGAACTGAAACAGAATTGGTGACACGTGATGACAAGCTCGGGCGGAGAAATTTTTGATTTAAATGTCCCATTTTAATTTGAACGGCTATGATCATCCTCACCCCATACAACGGTCAGATCAAGCCCAAACTCTCCAGATCTCCATCAAAGGTTAGGATCTTCCTCTCAATAGCTCGGATCCTCCAGATCTGCAACGGATGGCTCAAATCTCACTGCCTCTTGAATGGATGGCTTAGACCCTCTCGAGCTTGATCCAACAGTTGGATGACTTCTGATTTGGACCAAACTTCCAGATCTTGATATGTGGCCATGATTAACTCTATCTTTAACTCGGATTGATCAGAAGTTGACAAATGGCTCAGATCACCCCGTTTCTTGATCGGACGACCCATATTAATCCAATGCTTGATCACCTTGATCCGGATCCATTTCTGACTCATGATTGATCCAATCTGATCTAGGTCCATGATCATTTGAAGCCTACAAAATTAGATTAAAATTTAAGTGCCAAAATATCTCAAATATGGAAAGAATTGTATCCAAAGCCAAAATAGAGACAATTCATGAAACCTAATATAAATGCAAACTTAAGCATATAAAAAGGGATCAAAACATGGATTTGAAAGCATAATTTGATCAACAAAATGACAATTATCAGTCTTCATGCCCAACCCTTGGTTAGGACTTAGTGCCCAATCCATGATCAGGACATAGTACCCAATTCTTCGAACCAGGACATCGTGCCTAGGATAACTAGGACTTTGGTTCACTTTGGTCCAGTTTTCATGACTACCCTTCCCTTGTTCAATGTATCACTGACTTAAGCATATTGTCAAACATTGAAAAACTTAGAGGAGGGTATCACTTATGCATCTTGCACCAACAGATTTGACCAGTGGGCATTACTTTATTACCTATAAATCCAAAAAGAGGCATGGGTATGAGTTGCAGCTCAGCCACGTCGATCTGCAGTTGATTAAAGGCTTTCTTAAATATGACGTTGACCGAGCTACTGGTATCTACAAAATGTGGTAGACTTTGTAATTAGCAATGACTGCCATAATAACTAAGGTATCTTCATGGGGGACCTCCATTCTTTTTAAGTCTTGAGGTCTGATACTAATTTGAGGTCCTGCAATTTGAACCTGACTAGATCCTATTTCATGTATCTCTAATCTGCGGACTTGGGAATTCCTAGCTCGCTTGGTGTTTCTATATGTGGGTCCTCTAAAGATGATGCCCATAAAAATCCTTGTTGGTCCTATCGAGCTTGCTCCCAAGCATTGTCAATAATCTGTGGTGTCATGAGTCAATGTTTGGTGGTAAGTACAAAAGGGCTAACACGAGTGAGCTCCTGCTTTGTTGGCCCTGACAGTTTCTACCTGCTATTTTGCTTTTGTTCACCTCCTTTGTTTTCTGAGGCCGATCGATCTTGCTATTTTTTGGTGACTAGAAGGCTGAGCTGGAGCCGATGTTGCCTCCTTCCTCCAAATAGCTTACACTTCTTATACATTAATATATTTGGTAGCTCACCCCAGAAGATTATCAAAGCTTTTGGGAGGCTTCCTTACTATAGATTGGAAGAAATCTATGTCCACAAGCCTTTGGTAAAAGGCACTGACTAGTACCTCCTACGTGGCTATGGGTACATCCATAGTTGTGTGATTGAACCTTTTTTATGTATGCTCTTAGGGTTTCCTTGGGACCATTAGCGTGAACAATTTTATATTGTCTTATGATACCTCTGTTGGGACCGGGTGCATGTTGACAAGGATACGAGTTCGTAAAATTTTAAATTTTTACGTGCAGCGGAAGAATTTGCATAAAATAATTTCCTAAATTATTTTAACTTCGTATCTAGCATGCAACCTTATAATGTGTTGACATAATCATAAAATAAAACTTTGTGGAAAAGCAAACTAATTTACATTATACCTCTCGTAACTCGAAGTAAGGGACAAGATCCAACCGTAGCGTCCCTTGGAAGCTCCGCCTCTATTCGCGTCCACGCTGAGTTCTCTTCGGGATGACTTCGCAAAGTCACGAGTTTTATGCCGACGAGAACTACTAGATTCTCTATAGGCACAACAAGAAAGATCAAGAGAGGAAAGGGAAACTAACCACCAAGAAAACGGAATCGAATTCCGGGAAGAGAGGAGTCGCTATCCGCTTCTTCTTCTTCTTGTTTCGTTTCTCCTTCTTCTTGAAGCTCACGGCAACCTTGCTTGGTGTTGATGGGGTGCGCCGGCCCTAGCAAGGAAGGTGGGAGCCGGCCCTAATTCTCCAAGAAGGGCGCCGGCCCTAAGGGAAAGGAGAGGGAGAAGAGAATAAGAGAGAGGGAGAGAGTAATTAATCTCTTGTTTGGAATTAAGGGCTAGCCTTTAGTTCCTTTATATAGTAGCAACTCCTTTGCTAAGTCTCCCTCTAAACCGAATTAACGGAATTAACAGAATTAGTTATAAGAAATTTATCTTATAAATTTTCTTATTGCTTATTCCGTTTAAGCCTTGTCTTATTATAACTAATTTATAATAAAACAAATTAGTTATCATAAGAAATTTATCCTATAAATTCTCTTATGAATTTTATTATAACTAACTTTATAATAAAACTAATTAATTATCATAAGAAATTTATCCTATAAATTCTTATGAATTATTCCGTTTAAATCAAGTTTTATTATAACTAATTTATAATAAAACAAATTCTTCTTCTCTTTAAATTATAGAATAAATTTTATAAGAAATTTATAAACTTTCTTATTATGAAAAAATCAATTCATAATTAATTTCATAAAATTAAAATAAACCAATTCATGGATTATTTTAATCTTCCATAAAAGAATAAATTTCTATAAATTTATTTATATAAATTTCTTTATACAAATTTATTTATCCATAATTTATAAAATAAATCGCGCTGGATTTATCTTATTAATTAAACCAAAATTAATTGGTTTTCTCCTCTTATTGTGGCCGGCCACCAAAGGGGGTTTTGGCACCCTCTTTGGCCGGCCAAAACCAAACCGAACTGCCGCGAATTAAACTCATTTAATTCGCCCAAAAAGCCTTCAAAAGACTTAGCCATTTTTAACTTCCATTGCGCCTCTGACTAACTCAGATTCGACTTATTTCTCTTGATCGGAAAATCCAATTTTCAACTCATTTTAAATCCCTCGGATTACTCGTAGTGCGTGTGACTAAATAGGCTTTCGATTTATGTTGGCCGTCTATAATTAACTAATTATAGAACGATCATAAGTGGCACCTAGTAGTACATCATGATCCCCAATTAATCGAAAGATCAACGGTTTGACCTCAGAAGAAATTATTCTGAAACCCTTCAGCAGATCTAATGAATCGTGCCCCATTCCCTTCACCACCTTATACCCAATTGGTTCAGGACACGGTCAATGGTGTCAGTCCCCACTAGGCTGACTACGTCACACCTAGCCCAAGTAATGTCTTACTCGTCCTTTGGATTTCTAATTACTCTCATGTATTTTAGAGACTCTCACTCTAAACATGATATGCTCTGGCCAGAGGCTTTGAGTAACAATCCGATGATAGGCCTGGGTATACATCTCCTCGCAAGGAGTGGTGAATCCTTTGTAGGCTGTTCAAACATCTTCGGGCACTTCGGCTTATACCCGATCATCCTGGGTCCACACCTCCTTGGAGATGCTTACTTAAGATGTCAAAGTATAAGTCTCTATGACCAAGATGACTTGAACACCGCAAGTCAAAGGAACATCGCACTTAAGCCGCAGTAAGATCTTCATTGACATATCTACATGTAGATTCCCATATGAAGTCTTACAGCTAGTCACTCCAATGAACTAGTTCCCTTAACTAGCATCCATGTTTATCTCCGGACATCCCAATGTCACCAGCCAGTGAGAATCAGCTGAATAGAGAATAACCCATGCTAGTCTCAACAGAACTGATAATGTCCGTATTTATCAATTCATCGACTAGGGATATTTCCAACACTTCACATTTGCACATTTAGAGATAATCACTAGTTGTGATCCCATCAGAAATTCTCTTATGCTGTGAACTGTATGGCGGACATTCAGTAGATGAGTTTAAGATCCCAATCAAATACACAAACATGTATACTCAAATATTGAATTATCATTTATTGAAATAAATGTTTACAATCATAAGGCGATTGCCTTAGGACACTTCTCTCATATCACTAACAAACTCCCACTTGGCCTAATGCCAATCGCTACGGTATCCAATACGACAGACTCTAACATGACCCTCAAACTTGCTTTGAGGCAAGGCCTTAGTTAAAGGATCCGCTATATTCCTTTCAGTGGGAACTCTCTCAATTTGTATGTCATTCCTACTTATAATCTCTCTGATCAGATGATAGCGGCGAAGCACGTGTTTGGATCGCTGATGAGACCTTGGTTCCTTTGCTTGTGCAATAGCTCCATTGTTGTCGCAGTAAACCGGCACTGCATCATCAATGGTTGGAACCACGCCATGTTCAGAGACGAACTTCTTGATCCAGACTGCTTCCTTTGCTGCTTCCGAAGCTGCGATATATTCCGCTTCCGTGGTGGAATCCGCTACGGTGTCTTGTTTGGAACTTTTCCAACTTACTGCGCCTCCATTCAAAGTAAATACGTATCCAGACTGCGATTTGGAGTCATCCTTATCTGTCTGGAAACTGGCATCTGTATACCCACGTATTACCATATCTCCTTCTCCATATATTAGGAACACATCCTTAGTTCTTCTTAAGTACTTAAGGATTGTCTTAACACCGCCCAGTGATCCATTCCTGGATCCGACTGGTATCTGCTTGTGACGCTCAAAGCATACGATACATCAGGCCTAGTACATAACATAGCATACATGATAGATCCTATCGCGGATGCATAGGGAATCTTATTCATGCAAATCCTCTCGTCTTCTGTGTGCGGACACATAGACTTTGAAAGGTTGATCCCATGCCTAATGGGAAGGTAACCTTTCTTGGATTCCGACATGCTTAACCTTTTTAGCACTCGATCTATATATGTAGACTACGAAAGATCAAGCAACTGTTTTGATCTATCTCTATAGATTCTAATCCCAAGGATATAGGTTGCTTCTCCCAGGTCTTTCATGGAGAAGGTTTTGGATAACCAAATTTTAACTGTCTGTAAGACTGAAATATCGTTTCCTATAAGTATGATGTCGTCGACATATAATACTAGGAATACGACTGCACTCCCACTAACCTTCTTGTACACACAAGGTTCGTCAGGATTTTGTGAGAAATCAAACTTTTTGATTGTCTCATCAAAACGGATGTTCCAGCTCCTAGATGCATGCTTCAGTCCATATATGGATCGTCGAAGCTTGCATACCTTGGTTTTATCAACCGATGTGAAACCTTTAGGCTGTATCATGTATACGTCCTCAAGCACGTTTCCGTTAAGGAAAGCTGTTTTCACATCCATTTGCCAAATCTCATAATCATAATGAGCTGCTATGGCTAGGAGCATCTGAATGGATTCAAGCATAGCTACTGGCGAATAGGTTTCGTCATAATCAATTCCTTGTTTTTGACGATATCCCTTTGCCACTAATCTAGCCTTAAAGGTAACAACATTACCTTCCATGTCGATTTTCTTCTTGAAAACCCACTTGCACCCTATGGGTTTAATCCTTTCAGGTGGGTTAACCAAGTCCCATACTTGATTTTCGTACATGGAATCCATTTCCGACTTCATGGCTTCAAGTCATTTGTCCCTTTCTGAATTTTTCAGAAAATCTTCATAACTGACAGGTTCGTCATCGCCAATGAGCAACACGTCGTTCGATTCACTTACGAGAAATCCGTATATCTCTGGAATGTTGCGTGTCCTATCAGACCTACGAAGAGGTGGTGTAGTTTTAGGTTCAACTGATAGCTCATCATTATGAATTATCGGTTGTGGGCCTAGACTCGGTGTCACTGTAATGTCTATTGGAGTTTCTTGAACTTCATCAAGTTCAATGCCACTCCCACTATTTTCTTGTAAAAGAAATTCTTTTTCTAGAAATACAGCATGCCTTGAAACAAACACCTTTTGTTCCAAGGGATGATAGAATTGGTAACCCTTCGTTTCCTTAGGGTATCCAATAAATAGACATTTATCAGACTTAGCATCCAATTTGTCTGATACAACCCGCTTCACATAAGCAGGACAACCCCATATCTTAAGGTGAGTTAAGTGAGGTTTCTTACTATTCCAAATCTCATATGGAGTAGTAGAGACTACCTTGGTCGGGACTCTGTTTAATAAATAAACAGCTGTCTTAAGTGCATAACCCCAAAAGGATTTTGGAAGAGTTGCATGATTCATCATCGACCTAACCATGTCCATCAAGGTTCGGTTTCGCCTCTCAGATACACCATTATGCTGTGGTGTATATGGCGGAGTCCATTGGGATAATATCCCATTGTCCCTTAGATAATCTTGAAACTCTTGACTTAAGTATTCACCACCCCGATCGGATCGAAGTATTTTAATACTTTTGCCAAGCTATTTCTCTACTTCATTTCTGAACTCTTTGAATTTCTCAAAGGCATCAGATTTGTGTTTCATCAAGAACACGTACCCGAATCGTGAGTGATCATCGATAAAGGTGATGAAGTAGCTATAGCCTCCTTGTGCAAGAGTTGACATTGGTCCACATACATCAGTATGTATTAGACCAAGCAATTCTCCCACTAGATTACCTTTTCCGGTAAAGGGTAATTTGGTCATCTTGCCTTTTAAGCACGATTCGCATGTATCAAATGAATCGGGTTCAAATGATTCCAAAATTCCACATCGATGCAATTCGGTCATGCGTTTCTTACTTACATGGCCAAGACGGCAATGCCAAGTGTAGGAGTCTATTCGAGCACGTTTGTTGCTAACTTCGATATTGAAAACGTCACTGGATAAATCTAACGTATAGATGCCATTGCACAAAGTTCCATTACCATAAAGAACGCCATTTAAAGTTATGTAACAACAATTGTTACTAAAAGTTAAATGATAACCCTTTTCATTCATACATGAAATAGATACAATGTTCTTTATCAACGAAGGAACGAAATAACAATTATCCAATTCTAAGACACGTCCAGTGGGGAGCTTTAGCAAATATGTTCCGATGGCAACAGCAGCAATCTTTGCTCCGTTTCCAACTCGCAAATTCGCTTCTCCTTTGACGAGTCTTCTTCTATTCCTTAGCCCCAGTATGTCATTACATATATGTGAGCTACACCCAGTATCAAGTACCCAAGTGTTTGAGGAAATAGAGTGACATTCAATAACGAAGATACTTGAAGAGGATGGGGCATCGGATGCCTTCTCTTTCAAGGACTCAAGATAAATTTTGCAGTTTCTTCGCCAGTGACCCTCCTTGCCACAGTGATGGCAAGTGCCTTTTAGGATATTTTCAGTCTTTTTGGCCTTTTTCTTCTTTCCTTTATTTTGTTCTTTGGCCTTCCTCTTAGAACCTTTCTTCGAGGAACCAACTAACAGTACCGTCTCTTGATCCTGCTTCACAGAAGGCTCTACAGTCTTCAGCAGGTTGAGCAACTCAGGAAACTGGTCTAGAGTTGCATTTTCAGGAGGACGGTTGGGAAGTTGATTTTCAAGGACATAAGCAAGCTTCTCTGCCTTAAGGACTATCCTCAGGTTTCGAAGCCAGTCCATGAAGTTAGACCCAGTTAATTTGTTGGTGTCCAAGATGGAACGCAAATTCAGAGAAGACATGATCGAGTGATTAACCTAGAAATACAAATTGAGATTATGTGAGAAGATTTATTAAAGAATGTATCAACATACATAAATTAAATCCTATTTATTTTACGAATTGAGTCACCCTTATTATCAATTCGGTAGATCGTAGGAACATCTCCAAATAGGTTGATATCCAACCATAGATAAGAACAACCATGACTGTGGCCATTAGGTTTTTCTTAGCTATGAAGGTAGGTAATTATACCGATTACACATCACATATATGTAACTATCACTTTATGCTATCAACTAATTGAATGTTTGCATAAATCATTGGGTTGTTAACTCATTAACAAGTATGTAATATTATACATAGCACCCAACTGCACCTCTCTTTACATCGACCTTGGCTGTGGCACAACAAATCGATGCTCCAAGCTTAAGGCTGACCCATTAATCAAGAAATAGTTCTAATATGGTTGGAGCTCATTCAACCGCTTAGTCAGGCTTGGATGTGTCCAACAACCAAAACTAATGATTGACCTCTGACTCCAACTATATTATTCATAAACTAATTCCATGGTTTGAACATGTTGAGGTTCAAGTCGGGCATGGATGTGTCCATCAACCCAAACGAGAAACAAAACTCCGATTCTAACCATATTAATGGAAGGTGTTGGCCTTAATATTTTGTAAGGGGTTTTGGGTCTCATCTTTCTTTTCTAAGCACATTCATGATATAGAATTATGTCATGACTAACGATTTCCTTAATTAAGTATGTATGTGACTTAAGTTATCAAGTCTCATTAATTGAATTAGGAACCGGATTTCCTAATTCCAATTTCATACTTAATTAAAGGAATTTTTTGGGAAATAATTTCCTAAATTGTCATAATTAATATCGGAAATAATATGTTCAAGACTTTGATTTCTCTAAATCAAATCTTGTTAAATTAAGAGACAAATCCCTTAATTCAACTACATATTATTTTCATGAAAATCTCATTTAAGAAAACTCTATAGGAAACCATTTTCCTAATTAATTTTGGAGACAACAATATGTAAGAGCATCACCTCTTCAAACATATTTTATTCATGGATTTAATTAATTACAACAAATTGTTTTCTAAGGGTGGCTCCCCGAGGCTCAGATACCCAAAGAAAAGTAATGTGTTGTAAATCCAATTGGACGGCTCCCCGAGGCTCAATCCAAATCAAACATGACAATTTCAATTAAAAATTGGGAAATTAAATTACAACAACTAACATTAAATTGGACGGCTCCCCGAGGCTCAATCCAAAATAAAGAATTTTGTTGTCAATTTAAAAACCAATTCAAATTTAATTGTCAATTAACTATCCATGAATTTGTCTAGACTTTCTTAAAAGAAAGTGCCCAAAATTGCGAGATTTCGAAAATTGATTTTAGAATAATTGTAAGTTTCTGGTACAAAGGAAACTTACATATTTCCAAAGTTGGAAAATTTCTAAAATAGAAAAATTTCCAAAATTAGAAAATTTCTAAAGATGGGAAGTTTTCACAATTATTATAAAATTTTAGAAACTAGAAAATTTCAAACGTTTGCGAAATTTCATGAGGATTTCCAAACATTGAAATTCCTAAATCTAAAATTTATTATAATTTGAAAGTTTCCATAATTGAAAATTTTTTTCCAAAATTGAGATCATGACAAAGTTTTCCACAAAACAATTATATGATTAAGTCGAACACTAACCGGCTCTGATACCACTGTTGGGACCGGGTGCATGTTGACAAGGATACGAGTTCGTAAAATTTTAAATTTTTACGTGCAGTGGAAGAATTTGCATAAAATAATTTCCTAAATTATTTTAACTTCGTATCTAGCATGCAACCTTATAGTGTGTTGACATAATCATAAAATAAAACTTTGCGGAAAAGTAAACTAATTTACATTATACCTCTCGTAACTCGAAGTAAGGGACGAGATCCAACCGTAGCGTCCCTTGGAAGCTCCGTCTCTATTCGCGTCCACACCGAGTTCTCTTCGGGATGACTTCGCAAAGTTACGAGTTTTATGCCGACGAGAACTACTAGATTCTCTATAGGCACAACAAGAAAGATCAAGAGAGGAAAGGAAAACTAACCACCAAGAAAACGGAATCGAATTCCGGGAAGAGAGGAGTCGCTATCCGCTTCTTCTTCTTGTTTCGTTTCTCCTTCTTCTTGAAGCTCACGGCAACCTTGCTTGGTGTTGATGGGGTGCGCCGGCCCTAGCAAGGAAGGTGGGAGCCGGCCCTAATTCTCCAAGAAGGGCGCCGGCCCTAAGGGAAAGGAGAGGGAGAAGAGAATAAGAGAGAGGGAGAGAGTAATTAATCTCTTGATTGGAATTAAGGGCTAGCCTTTGGTTCCTTTATATAGTAGCAACTCCTTTGCTAAGTCTCCCTCTAAACCGAATTAACGGAATTAGTTATAAGAAATTTATCTTATAAATTTTCTTATTGCTTATTCCGTTTAAGCCTAGTCTTATTATAACTAATTTATAATAAAACAAATTAGTTATCATAAGAAATTTATCATATAAATTCTCTTATGAATTTTATTATAACTAACTTTATAATAAAACTAATTAATTATCATAAGAAATTTATCCTATAAATTCTTATGAATTATTCGGTTTAAATCAAGTTTTATTATAACTAATTTATAATAAAACAAATTCTTCTTCTCTTTAAATTATAGAATAAATTTTATAAGAAATTTATAAACTTTCTTATTATGGAAAAATCAATTCATAATTGATTTTATAAAATTAAAATAAACCAATTCATGGATTATTTTAATCTTCCATAAAAGAATAAATTTCTATAAATTTATTTATATAAATTTCTTTATACAAATTTATTTATCCATAATTTATAAAATAAATCGCGCTGGATTTATCTTATTAATTAAACCAAAATTAATTGGTTTTCTCCTCTTATTGTGGTCGGCCACCAAAGGGGGTTTTGGCACCCTCTTTGGCCGGCCAAAACCAAACCGAACCGCCGTGAATTAAACTCATTTAATTCGCCCAAAAAGCCTTCAAAAGACTTAGCCATTTTTAGCTTCCATTGCGCCTCTGACTAACTCAGATTCGACTTATTTCTCTTGATCGGAAAATCCAATTTTCAACTCGTTTTAAATCCCTCGGATTACTCGTAGTGCGTGTGACTAAATAGGCTTTCGATTTATGTTGGCCGTCTATAATTAACTAATTATAGAACGATCATGAGTGGCACCTAGTAGTACATCATGATCCCCAATTAATCGAAAGATCAACGGTTTGACCTCAGAAGAAATTATTCTGAAACCCTTCAGCAGCTCTAATGAATCGTGCCCGATTACCTTCACCACCTTATACCCACTTGGGTCAGGACACGGTCAATGGTGTTAGTCCCCACTGGGCTGACTACGTCACACCTAGCCCAAGTAATGTCTTACTCGTCCTTTGGATTTCTAATTACTCTCTTGTATTTTAGAGACTCTCACTCTAAACATGATATGCTCTGGCCAGAGGCTTTGAGTAACAATCCGACGATAGGCCTGGGAATACATCTCCTCGCAAGGAGTGGTGAATCCTTTGTAGGCTGTTCAAACATCTTCGGGCACTTCGGCTTATACCCGATCATCCTAGGTCCACACCTCCTTAGAGATGCTTACTTAAGATGTCAAAGTATAAGTCTCTATGACCAAGATGACTTGAACACCGCAAGTCAAAGGAACATCGCACTTAAGCCGCAGTAAGATCTTCATTGACATATCTACATGTAGATTCCCATATAAAGTCTTACAGCTAGTCACTCCAATGAACTAGTTCCCTTAACTAGCATCCATGTTTATCTCCGGACATCCCAATGTCACCAGCCAGTGAGAATCAGCTGAATAGAGAATAACCCATGCTATTCTCAACATAACTGATAATGTCCGTATTTATCAATTCATCGACTAGGGATATTTCCAACACTTCACATTTGCACATTTAGAGATAATCACTAGTTGTGATCCCATCAGAAATTCTCTTATGCTGTGAACTGTATGGCGGACATTCAGTAGATGAGTTTAAGATCCCAATCAAATACACAAACATGTATACTCAAATAGTGAATTATCATTTATTGAAATAAATGTTTACAATCATAAGGCGATTGCCTTAGGACACTTCTCTCATATCACTAACAACCTCTTGCTGCTAGCAAAATGCTGCAAAAAAATCTTTTTGAATTCATTAAAACTATGGATAGAGTCATGGCGAGGCCGATCAAACCACCTTTGGGCTACACCCGAAAGGATGGTTAAAAAGATTCAGCATTTTTTTCCATCTGAGTACTGATATAGTAGAGCCATATTTTCAAATTTCATTAGATACTCTTCAGGATTGGTTGCTCCTCCATATTTGTCGATAGAAATAATTTTGAAATGGCGAGGTAGAGGATCTTCTAGTGTCACGCCCCAAGGAGCCATTAGTCCCATATAAATCAGACAGCGCCTCCCCTATATGGCGGATATTCTGCAGCAATATACAAGACCTACATGACCACACAAGGTCCACAGCCAACACTATAAAGGAAATGAAAATGATATCACAACATAGGAAGTCGCATATCTGTATGACTTACGACAATAAAGACTCCATAAGCCCCTCCGGGGCACACAAATAGTACAAACCACAAATGCATGTCCACAGAAATGGATAGCAATGCAAATGAAACATCCGTAACTACAAATACCAAGACTAAGTCAACCTAATGATAGGAGGGACTGGCTACTGGGCTCTCTCCTGGCGACTCCAAGTGTATCAGCCTGAAAATAAAAATATAGCAATTGGGGCCGAGTCTAGTGAACTTTGCGGATAATATAGATAGATATGCATGGTATCAATAAGCTATACAAGAAGAGAAGAAACAAACAGATATAATTTCATAGGAGTAATCAGAATACATGACTAAGAACTGAATGTATGAATATATCAATCCCACCTACGAGATAGTAAGGTCAAAAATGTCGTAAACCTTTACCCTCAACGGGTAAGCTTGTCCCACACGAGCAACATAAGATCACTTGAGCTCATACCACACGAGTAATGCAGGATCACGTGGGCATGTATCATACGAGTATTACCATATCACATGGGCTTGTGCCACACACGCAATGCAAGGTCATCAAACATATGCAAAATACCTCCTGTATGTGCATGTCAAACATATGCAGCAATCATAGCACAATCAAATGCAACAAGTAATGCAATCCATGTATCATGCTCATGATGTAATGATATGGTCACCCCTAATGCTAGTCTGCCACAGTTACAAGTCATATGTGAGGTCGAGTGGGTAGTGCTGTGACACTGTACGCACTCTGCCATTACTGCCTTTGAGTGACCGAGTAGACAGGATGTTGGTGGAGTCCTCACTCCTACCCCATGTCATATGAGGGAGATATCTCTCTTATCTCCTCGTATCACCAGAAACAGGAGAGATCCCTGCCTACTACTACGCTTCAGAAACCACTAACCCATGAGTGGCCGAGTAAAGCAACACAAGGCAACTACACACACCCTCTAATAACCACTAACCCCTGCATGACTAGGTATGTAGATCTAGATATAACTGATAATTCGTTTCAACTATAAGAGAGCCAAGGGTCATTAGTTATGCAATAGTACAAAGATTGTGTATGATACTAACACTTGCACACACCCAACGAATCATCATTTGTACCTCAATAAAACATGCGCAAGTCAAAATCATGACCTACAACTAAGCTACTATGTATACATGTAAGGTATAACTAGTGATCAACCAATGTCAGGTATAGTGTGACATAAAAGTACTCTTATGCACACGTGCTCACATGAGTATTCTACATAATATGAGTATAAAACATTGAGACTATATAGATATAAATTTGATTATCTCAAAGATCAAGCAACAAGTATCAAGTAAGGATAACCAAAGGCAAATATAAGGTATAAATGTACTATTATCTATAATAAATCATGCATAGAAAAGACTATATCTACAAGGATAAGTCAAAGGTTCCCACCTCAAATGAAGATGTCCGCTAGTAAAAAAAACCCCTGTCCAAAAGTCCAAAAGCGAATAAGTGTCCTGTATCAAAGGACATAGATATTTAGTTATTTACATAACAGTAAATAATAACTAGCAAAATAAATCCCTAGACTGTATTAGGGTTAATCCTGTTGGTGCAGGAAGCACCATATCGAACCTTGTTTTGATATTGGCAAAGGATTCAAAGTTAAGTGTTATTTGTTATCTAATATGCTCATTAAGTGTGCAGTATCCAAGCCCTAGCGAAGGACTGCTAGGCAACTGGCGAAGGACTGCCAGTATCCAAGCCCTAGCGAAGGACTGCTAGGCAACTGGAGAAGGACTGCCAGTATCCAAAGCCCTAGCGAAGGACTGCTAGGCACTGGCGAAGGACTGCCAGCATCAAGCCCTAGCGAAGGACTGCTAGGCACTGGCGAAGGACTGTCAGCACCAAAAGCCCTAGCGAAGGACTGCCAGCATCAAGCCCTAGCGAAGGACTGCTAGGCACTGGCGAAGGACTGCCAGCACCAAAAGCCCTAGCGAAGGACTGCTAGGCAACTGGCGAAGGACTGCCAGTTCACAAGACCTGACAAAGGACCGTCAGGCAAAAGTCCAACCAAAGGAGCGGTTGGCATCAGGTAAACTCTCCCGAGTGGAGTAGGTGAGGACGCGTTCCCCGTCGAGGGAACAGTAGGCGTCGGTTCGACCTAGGGCTCCATTTTGGAGACCAAAGTCAGAACCAAGATAGCTAAGGCTGTATAAAATAATAATTAATTGTTTTATTGTGTTTTGGACTAACCCTTGATGCAGGACCGAAGGAACGTGTGTCTGTAACTCAGAGAGCCTCACAGGAGTGAGGCAACAACTGAGTAAGGCGCCCTGAGTGTCCAGGGCGCCCTCAAGGTGAACCAGAACCAAGCGAAGCAAAATGGGCTTCGGCTGCTTACTGGGCAAGGCGCCCTCAGCAGCCAGGGCGCCCTCGTCAGCCAGGGCGCCCTCAGCGCCGAAGGCGCCCTCAGCGCCGAAGGCGCCCTCAGGAGCCAAGGCGCTTCACGCCTAAGCCAGCAAAGGCGATCAACTCTATCCAGCCGAGAAGACCGGGTCAACTAAGGCGCCCTCAGCGACCAGGGCACCCCAGAGGTCAAACCTCATCCCTATTCCGGTGGGATAACGCTTGACCAAGCGAAGCACGGATCGGATGACACGTGGCAGGGCGCCCCCGACGTCCAGGGCGCCCTAGGTGCTATAAATAGCACCCCTCGACCCCAAGCTTGAAAACAACTTTGCTCCAAGACTTCCATACTCTTCTGTGCTCACGCCCTGCTCCGGAAACTGCCCAACTCGAGCCGACGACGTCCCGCTGCTCCGGAAAGTCAACGTACAATCGGACGTCGGTAAAAGAAGAGTTTTAATTTTTTATTTACAGTTTACGTTGCTATACTTGTAATCTCTTTTTTGTAAACTAAATTTGCGCTCATATAGAATTGCCCAAAGTAAACGATCAACGATCGTGGGCCTTGGAGTAGGAGTCGACACAGGCTCCGAACCAAGTAAAAATCTCTGTGTCCTTTGTGTTGGTTTTTGTTTAATTCCGCTGCGTACGTACTCTTTAATAAAATCCAAAAGTTTTTCGATATTCACCCCCCCTCTATCGGGCTCCTCGATCCAACAAGTGGTATCAGAGCGGGGTAGTTCAAACCTGGTGCAACCACCAATTTGAAAGTTTTTCGGATTTACGAATTTTTTTATTTCATTTCTTTTCTTTTTGTTAATCAACACCACTCGATCAGTCTCGCTTTTTATTTTTAAATAAATAATATCTATAGGTGGATTTAAAATATCCTTACGCCTTTTTCAATTTTAAACTTTCATATTTTCACCATAAGTCTGAATTGATAAAACAAACAATTTTTGAAATTTTGTCATAAATTTTTTTTATTATTATTTTAATATTTTTCTCGAAATTCGTGCTACTTTAATTTAAGTAAAATTTTTCCCAAACATTAAAATCTTACTTTTTCATTATTAATCAGAATTGACAAAATTATCATTTTCAAAAATTTATCATAAATTATTTTTATTATTTTATTATTATTTCGCCTCGAAATTCGTGCAATTTTTTTTGGGCTATTTTTTTTCTCCCGCACTACTAATCCAAGACCAAGTCTTGGGACATTTCTATTTTTTTGTGTGAGAGATTTAAACTAAATGGCCAATCAAGAATGGAATAGCATTCGTCCACCGCTCTTCTCTGGCGAAAACTTCAGCTTTTGGAGAAGACAAATAGAGTCCCTTCTGAAGGCCCACATGGACTTATGGCGGATCATCCAAACAGGATTCTCTCTTCCCGTAGAAGATGAGTTATCCATCGAATGGGACAAACTGGATGAACAAACCCTCAACCAAATCGAGACCGATGCAAGGGCAACTTCGATCCTACAATGTGGCCTAACCAAGGAGCAACTTGAACTAGTAGGACCATTCAGATGTGCCAGAGAAATTTGGGAGAAACTAACCAATCTACACGAAGAGAGCTCCGAAATTGAGTTAGCACCTGACTGCGAACTCGAGCCAGAGTCAGAAGATGAATTGACTGAGACAAAAATGGTAACCAATTTCGAATCCTTTTTTGAATCAAGATTAGATAATCCAACAGATACTATAATGGTCGAGAAAGGTATAATCTCTAGTGCAGGGAAAGCTCCAAGAGAACCACCAGAGAAAAAGATTCAACCTGTACCCGAGTCCAACTCAGACTCAGAATTTGACGACAAAGAAGGAGACCGACCCAAACCGGTCCAATTAGCTCGTGATTATTACAAGAGCACTGGAAAAACGATCGGGGAAGGTAAGTTTTCAATATTTGAAAATTCAATATCTATCTCAAATAACATGATTAGTTTGTATAAATTAGTTAAGGTTAGTACATTAGAAAACTTAATTCATAACCATGCTAATTTTAAAAAACCAAAGTTTTATTTCGATTATGATGTAACTTAGATCAGTTTTTGTTTGCTTTAATTATGTGTTGCTTTTTATTTTATTTTATGCTTAGATTTTTTTAATTAGTTTAAGGATTGGTTAGTTTAAGGATTAAACAAACTTAACTGAAATTTGAACAACATAGTATTGGGTGGCGGTGAGATGATAGTACGTTGGGAAAACCAATTCTAATAAGATCAAGTTTACTTGGTCTCTTTAGACTGGTGAAACCAGCCGAAGCTACCGATCCAAAATCCAAACTAGTTAGATCAGAATTTACCAAAAAGTAATTTTGAAAATGAAATTTCACTAAAAGGCTTTGTCTAGGAAAGGGTGGATGATCCCATAAGGCTACGGCCAAAGAAGGCCTAGTGTCTCGCCAAGACCTGGAAGCCAATTTTTGAAATTCAAATTCAATTTACTCTTTGTTAAATTCGAATCTAACACAAATTTTCAGTTAAATTTAGATTCAAATATCTCTTTTCAAAACAAATTTAAATTGGGTTTAAAAATTAATTCAACTTTTCAAAATTAATCATGACCTTTTCAAAATAAATCTTTTTATTAAAATATGCATCTCACAAAACAGTTAAGGATATCTTGTTTTGTCACTTAGAAATGGGTGAGATGCTTAGGACCTAAAAGTTAAGTCCAACCCAACCAACTAATTCAGATTAATCAAACTAAAATTAATTCAATTAAATTAAATCAAAATCAAATTTCAATTAAATCAAAATCAAATCAAAATCAAATCTTAATTAAATCAAAATTAAATCAATTAAATTCAATCAAATCTTAATAAATTTAATTCAATCAAATTCAAATTTAATTCATCTAACATTCAAATTTAATTTAACTAACTTTTAAAATTCAAGTTAAAATTCTAATTAATTTCAAAATCCTTAAAAATAATTTTTTTAAAACTAAGGTTTAATGTTTCAAATTTAACCAATTTTTTGTTAAAATTAAATATTTGTCTCACACAACCCATAAGGTTAACATGTTTGACCACGTAGAACCGGGTGAGATATCTAGGACCTAAAAGCATAATTTACTATCCTTTTAAGTAAACAGGTGTGCAAAAGTTATTCAAACTAAGCTCTATTTTGCAAATTAATTTAGTTTACTATACCCTATTTTTTCAAAATAGTGAATTTCATGTTAAATATCACAATAGACACATTTTAGATAGAATCTAAGATTTGTTTGATTTAGTTATTAATCTGTCAAACTTAGCAAACTGAGTTAACCCTAGTCAACATAGTCAAACCTGCACACTGAAACCCCTTAAGGAACTGATATAAAAGTCAGACTATGTCGGATACAGGGGGAGTTTCTTTTAATACTTTTCAAAAATTTAATTTTTTTAAAAACCTTATGCTCTAAATCTTATTATCATCTCGATAAGGTTTTCAAAAATTGATTCAAAAACCTTCTTATACTACTATATGTTTGAAAAATTATCATTATTTTAAAATATTTTTCAAAAACTGTGTTATCATTTCAAGTCATGTTTTCAAAAATGTATCTCCTAGAAAGTGATCATACTCAGAAGGTTGGTCAAAATTATTCTTTTGATTTTAATAAACTCTAAAGACACAGAGAAGGTCCACTTGATGATCTATAAGGACTCCTAGGATGTGTCAAATTTAGGGGGAGTTTGAGTCAAAAGAAATTATTTTTGACAATCATTTTTCAAAATTATTAGATAATTCTTATAGTTTGAATCAAACCTTAAGACTCAGAGGAAGATCGCTTGTAGTCAACAAGCTTCCTAGGACTGGGTCAAGCTCAGGGGGAGATTAAATTAAAAGAATTAGTAAATATTTTTTTAAAAATTATATGTTTTCATGCACTGCAATTTTAAAATCCTGTTGAAAACATAAATAAATTGTCTTTTAAAATACTATTCATTTTCATTTTGCTTATATATACTATCACTTTGAAAATTTTGCTTGACTTTAGAATACTTTTGAAAATAATATTAAAACTTTTCAAAAGTACTTATATTTTTTTCAAAAATGCATAATTTTCAAAATATGCATAACATCTTTCAAAAGTACTACTATTTTTCAAAAGTACTAATACTTTCCAAGGCACTAATGGTTACAAAGTACGAAATGATTTTTTCGGTTTCAAAAGTGCAATTTAAGCTTTTGCTATGATTTCAAGGATTATACTATGTATTTTTTTTTTCAAAACCCATAGGCTCCGACACACAAACTTTCTCTTATATATTTCTTTATTGATGTATATAGCCAAGGGGGAGAGCAAGAAAGAGAGAAAGGAATTTTATTTAAACTTTTATCTCCTTTTAACATTCTTTTTGGTGAAAAACTTGTCTAGAAAATTATTAAAGATTTATTTTTTTTCAAAATCACAAAGTATTTCCAAGCATACTCTTATAAGTATGCAAATTCTTTAAAATAAATTTTCTCCCAATTCTCAAAGTTGAACTTTGTTAGAAAAGTTTGGCCTCAAAACTTTACCTAAGTAAAATTCTTTTTGCAAAGCCTTGTAAGTAAAAGTTTTTTAATTTAGGTTTGCAAAACTTTTCAAAATTTTACCTTGCTCACCCATGTTTATTTTTGATATATGTCAAAGGGGGTGGAAAAGTCAAAGTTAAGTACTATAAAACACAAGTACTCAGGGTTTTAGGGGGAGTATGAAAAATAAAGAATTTTTCTTAAATCTATTCTGTTCATACTTCATTGTGTTTTTATCTTCTGTTATTAACTGTTGTAAGTTTTTAACTTAACTTTGAATTGTGTTGCCATAAATCAAAAAGGGGGAGATTGTTGGTGCAGGAAGCACCATATCGAACCTTGTTTTGATATTGGCAAAGGATTCAAAGTTAAGTGTTATTTGTTATCTAATATGCTCATTAAGTGTGCAGTATCCAAGCCCTAGCGAAGGACTGCTAGGCAACTGGCGAAGGACTGCCAGTATCCAAGCCCTAGCGAAGGACTGCTAGGCAACTGGCGAAGGACTGCCAGTATCCAAAGCCCTAGCGAAGGACTGCTAGACACTGGCGAAGGACTGCCAGCATCAAGCCCTAGCGAAGGACTGCTAGGCACTGGCGAAGGACTATCAGCACCAAAAGCCCTAGCGAAGGACTGCTAGGCACTGGCGAAGGACTGCCAGCATCAAGCCCTAGCGAAGGACTGCTAGGCACTGGCGAAGGACTACCAGCACCAAAAGCCCTAGCGAAGGACTGCTAGGCAACTGGCGAAGGACTGCCAGTTCACAAGACCTGACAAAGGACCGTCAGGCAAAAGTCCAACCAAAGGAGCGGTTGGCATCAGGTAAACTCTCCCGAGTGGAGTAGGTGAGGACGTGTTCCCCGTCGAGGGAACAGTAGGCGTCGGTTCGACCTAGGGCTCCATTTTGGAGACCAAAGTCAGAACCAAGACAGCTAAGGCTGTATAAAATAATAATTAATTGTTTTATTGTGTTTTGGACTAACCCTTGATGCAGGACCGAAGGAACGTGTGTCTTCAACTCAGAGAGCCTCAAAGGAGTGAGGCAACAGCTGAGTAAGGCGCCCTGAGTGTCCAGGGCGCCCTCAAGGTGAACCAGAACCAAGCGAAGCAAAATGGGCTTCGGCTGCTTACTGGGCAAGGCGCCCTCAGCAGCCAGGGCGCCCTCGTCAGCCAGGGCGCCCTTAGCGCCGAAGGCACCCTCAGGAGCCAAGGCGCTTCGCGCCTAAGCCAGCAAAGGCGATCAACTCTATCCAGCCGAGAAGACCGGGTCAACTAAGGCGCCCTCAGCGACCAGGGCGCCCCAGAGGTCAAACCTCATCCCTATTCCGGTGGGATAACGCTTGACCAAGCGAAGCACGGATCGGATGACACGTGGCAGGGCGCCCCCGACGTCCAGGGCGCCCTAGGTGCTATAAATAGCACCCCTCGACCCCAAGCTTGAAAACAACTTCGCTCCAACACTTCCATACTCTTCTGTGCTCACGCCCTGCTCCGGAAACTGCCCAACTCGAGCCGACGACGTCCCGCTGCTCCGGAAAGTCAACCTACAACCGGACGTCGGTAAAAGAAGAGTTTTAATTTTTTATTTACAGTTTACGTTGCTATACTTGTAATCTCTTTTTTGTAAACTGAATTTGCGCTCATATAGAATTGCCCAAAGTAAACGATCAACGATCGTGGGCCTTGGAGTAGGAGTCGACACAGGCTCCGAACCAAGTAAAAATCTCTGTGTCCTTTGTGTTGGTTTTTGTTTAATTCCGCTGCGTACGTACTCTTTAATAAAATCCGAAAGTTTTTCGATATTCACCCCCCCCTCTATCGGGCTCCTTGATCCAACAAATCCCAATGAATCTCACAGTTAAGGAGTAAACAACAAAATTCAATGCCTAGCTAAACTAGATGAGTATCACACACCTACTCCAAACATCCCCTCACCCAAATGATGCTCACGACAACACAAGCCAAGTCACCCCAACTAGTCCAATCTAAATCAAATCAACTTCCAATTTCCATTTCCATTCACCTTTAGTGGCTCACGACTAAGGGTGGAAAAATAAAACTAAATCCAAATACCCAGCTCGTAACCTATAGCTCACGGTATAATATGTAGTCACCACATAATCAACTTGAGGTATAAGATGCCCTACTTCCATTGATCCACCAAACCAAATTCTAAACACCATAACCTCCGTCCCTATCCAAAATCCCACCCCACAGCAACACCATGGGAAATCAAATAGGACAAGGCTAAGCCAAGTTTACTCCACCATAGCCACCACTTCAAAACCTAAGACCCAAAGTAAAATCAAGTCCATGATCTGAACAAGACACACGTGAACAAGACCTAACAACACCCTAAACAGGTTAAAAGCAATACCATCAACACATCACATTGTGGAGAACCCAACAACACCAAAGGATCAAAACACTCGACCTACCTCTTTGTGATTGTTATGATAAGCTTCTCTAAACATGGATACCACCATAATTCTTCACACCGATCAGAAAATAGGACTAAACAACCAAACTAATTCCCAAAACAAAGTGGTCCATGATGTTGGAACTTGGATGGCTAGAGAAGGCGGGGGGTGAATATAGCCAGACACCAAAAATCGCTTTCACTTAACAAATTTTTGCACTTCAAAGGTCAGTAGAACAGCGGAAGCAAAAGAAACAAAGAGATGCAGAAACATAGAAGAACAAAAACTAAGGCAACAATCAAGATCACTAACACAGAGGATTTACAAGGTTCGGGGATAACTTGCCCCTACTCTTTGGCGTGCCCGTGAGGTGGGCGATCCCTTGATCGTCGATAGATTAAGCCTCGGAAAATATGGATAGAAAGCAATCTCCTTCTCGGTGGAGTAACCTCTCCACAGCGTTTCAACAAAATGAAGTATTAAGTACAGGAAACTCAAGAAAGAAATCTTACTGAGCACTTAGAACCTCAAGAACACAAGCAAACTCCTCACCGAGCTCCACTCAGCACATATCTCACGCAAGAACTCCCTTCTTCGTGACTTCTTGCTGATGGACTTGCCAAGCTTCTTGTTTCTTCTTCCCAAGTGCTCGAGTAACAGCATGTAACGCCCACTTTTTTTTCTTTCCATAAAGCGGCGTTACGTTAACATGAGTAGGGCAGATGGACATCATAATGCAGCGGAAAACTTTAAACTTACACCTACATGCACCTACTACCATTCTTAACATCATGACAAGGGAACTTGGTATAGTAACTTCATCATGTCATACTTATCATCATGTCATACTTAGCATCATGTCATAGAGTCACATAAGTCACCATTCAAGCACATAAATAGTAAAGGTAAAGTTCTATCATAAGACGAGCAAAACATATTGTTTCTTGGCCAAGTCACTACCACACACATGCTTTATTGCCCTCCTGCTGCTTCCTTACTGTCCCCTTGCGTGATCTGCGGTATAAGGAAATAAGACTATAAGCACACAGGCTTAGTAAGACTCTTTCCTACTCACTAAAACCATTCATCATTTAATCATGAGCACACGAAACATTAACATACTTAGTGCTTTACTTAGAACATAAACCTTTATGATCACTTAGCATACATTTGACATGGCATGAACATAAACATAATCAACATTCTGTTAGTGATATGAGAGAAGTGTCCTAAGGCAATCGCCTTATGATTGTAAAACATTTATATTAATAAATGATAATTCACTATTTGAGTATACATGCTTGTGTATTTGATTGGGATCTTAAACTCATCTACTGAATGTCCGCAATACAACTCACAGCATAAGAGAATTTGTGATGAGATCACAACTAGTGATTATCTCTAAATGCGCAAATGTGAAGTATTGAAAATATCCCTAGTCGATGAATTGATAAAAACGGACACTGTCAATTCTGTTGAGACTAGCATGGGTTATTCTCTAATCAGCTGATTCTCACTGGCTGGTGACATTGGGATGTCCGGAGATAAACATGGATGCTAGTTAAGGGAACTAGTTCATTGGAGTGACTAGCTGTAAGACTTCATATGGGAATCTACATGTAGATATGTCAATGAAGATCTTACTGCGGCTTAAGTGCGATGTTCCTTTGACTTGCGGTGTTCAAGTCATCTTGGTCATGGAGACTTATACTTTGACATCTCAAGCAAGCATCTCCAAGGAGGTGTGGACCCAGGATGATTGGGTATAAGCCGAAGTGCCCGAAGATGTTTGAACAGCCTACAAAGGATTCACCACTCCTTGCGAGGAGATGTATACCCAGGCCTATCGTCGGATTGTTACTCAAAGCCTCTGGCCAGAGCATATCATGTTAAGAGTGCGAGTCTCTTAAATACATGAGAGTAATTAGAAATCCAAAGGACGAGAAAGACACTACTTGGGCTAGGTGTGACGTAGTCAGCCTAGTGGGGACTGACACCATAGACCGTGTCCTGAACCAAGTGGGTATAAGGTGGTGAAGGGAATGAGGCACGATTCATTAGAGCTGCTGAAGGGTTTCAGAATAATTTCTTCTGGGGTCAAACCGTTGATCTTTCGATTAATTGGGGATCATGATGTACTACTAGGTGCCACTCATGATCGTTCTATAATTAATGGGTTAATTATAGACGGCCAACATAAATCGAAAGCCTATTTAGTCACACGCAATACGAGTAATCCGAGGGATTTAAAACGAGTTGAAAATTGGATTTTCCGATCAAGAGAAACAAGTCGAATCTGAGTTAGTCAGAGGCGCAATGGAAGCTAAAAATGGCTAAGTCTTTTGAAGGCTTTTTGGGCGAATTAAATGAGTTTAATTCGCGACGGTTCGGGTCGGTTTGGGCCGGCCAAAGAGGGTGTTAACCCTCTTTGGGTGGCCGGCCAATGAAGGAAATAAACCAAGTTTATTTTGGTTTAATTAATAAAATAAATCTAGTATGATTTGTTTTATAAATTATGGATAAATAAATTTGTATAAGGAAATTTATATAAATAAAATTTATAGAAATTTATTCTTTATGGAAGATTAAAATAATCCATGAATTGGTTTATTTTAATTTTATAAAATCAATTATGAATTGATTTTTCCATAATAAGAAAGTTTATAAATTTCTTATAAAATTTATTCCATAATTTAAAGAGAAGAAGAATTAGTTTTATTATAAATTAGTTTATAATAAAACTTGGTTTAAACGGAATAATTAGTTAAGAAAATTTATAGGATAAATTTCTTATAACTAATTCCGTTTAGAGGGAGACTTAGCAAAGAGTTGCTACTATATAAAGGACCCAAAGGCTAGCCCTTTATTCAAACATCAATCAATTAATCAAGAGATTAATTACTCTCTCCCTCTCTCTCTTCTCTTCTCTCCTCCTCCTCTTCTCCTTCTCATTAGGGCCGGCGCCCTTCCCCTTGCTTAGGGCCGGCGCCTCCCTCTCACACCCTAGGGCCGGCGCACCCTAAGGTTGCCGTGAGCTACACGAAGAAGAAGAACCACAACAAGAAGAAGAAGAAGCGGATAGCGACTCCTCTCCTCTCGGAATTCGATTCCGTTACTTCTTGTTGGTTAGTTTCTAATTTTTCTCTTGTCCTTCTAGTTGTGCCTTCCGAAATCTAGTAGTTCTCGTCGGCACAAAACTCGTGACTTTGCGAAGTCATCCCGAAGAGAACTCGGCGTGGACGCGAATAGAGGCGAAGCTTCCAAGGGACGCTACGGTTGGATCTCGTCCCTTTCTTCAAGTTACGCGAGGTATAAAAGTAAATTAGTTTACTTTTCCGCAAACTTTTATTTCATGATTATGTCGATACACTATAAGGTTGCATGCTAGATACGAAGTTAAAATAATTTAGGAAATTATTTTATGCAAACTCTTCCGCTGCACGTAAAAATTTTAAATTTTACGAACTCGTATCCTTGTCGACATGCACCCGGTCCCAACAGTGGTATCAGAGCCGGTTAGTGTTCGACTTAATTAAATGATTGTTTTGTGGAAAACTTTGTCATGATCTCAATTTCGGAAAATTTTTCCAATGATGGAAACTTTCAAATTATAATAAATTTTAGAATTAGGAATTTCAAAGTTTGGAAATCGTCATGAAATTTCGCAAACGTTTGAAATTTTCTAGTTTCTAAATTTTTATAATAATTGTGAAAATTTCCCATCTTTGGAAACTTTCCAATTTTGGAAATT
>JAGFNQ010007921.1:0-44706 GCA_024364735.1 Boesenbergia rotunda
ATCAAATGAACCGGGTTCAAATGATTCCAAAATTCCACATCGGTGTAATTCGGTCATGCGTTTCTTACTTATATGGCCAAGACGACAGTGCCACGTGTAGGAGTCTATTTGATTATCTATTCGAGCACGTTTGTTGCTTACTTCGATATTGAAAACGTCATTGGATAAATCTAACGTGTAGATGCCATTGCACAAAGTTCCATTCCCATAAAGAACGCCATTTAAAGTTATGTAACAACAGTTGTTACTGAAAGTTAAATGATAACCTTTTTCATTCAAACATGAAATAGATACAATGTTCTTTATTAACGAAGGAACGAAATAACAATTATCCAATTCTAAGACACGTCCAGTTGGGAGCTTTAGCAAATATGTTCCGATGGCAATAGCAGCAATCCTTGCTCCATTTCCAACCCGCAAATTCGCTTCTCCCTTGACGAGCCTTCTTCTATTCCTTAGCCCCTGTATGTCATTACATATATGTGAGCTACACCCAGTATCAAGTACCCAGGTATCTGAGGAAATAGAGTGACATTCAATAACGAAGATACCTGAAGAGGATGGGGCATCGGATGCCTTCTTCTTCACGGACTCAAGATAAATCTTGCAGTTTCTTCGCCAGTGACCTTCCTTGCCACAGTGATGGCAAGTTCCTTTTGGTTTCTTTTCAGTTTTCTTGGCCTTTTTCTTCTTCCCTTTGTTCTGTTCTTTGGCCTTCCTCTTAGAACCTTTCTTCGAGGAACCAACTAACAGTACCGCTTTTTGATCTGGCTTTACAGAAGGCTCCACAGTCTTCAGCATGTTGATCAACTCAGGAATTGAAGTCTCCAGTTTGTTCATCCGATAGTTCATCACAAATTGTGAACAACTCTTGGACAAACAACTCAGAATTAAGTCAATACTTAGTTCATGATCCATTGCAAAACCGAGTGCGCTCAGTCGCTCAATGTACCCCAACATCTTTAACACAAACTGCGAGGCAGAAGTGCCTTCCTGCATCTTAGTGGTGAAGAGGAGTCTGGAGACCTCGAACCTTTCGGATCTCGCCTGCTCTTCAAACAACTCATGAAGATGGAAGATGATGGTATTAGCATCCATATGCTCATGTTGCTTTTGCAACTCAGGTACCATAGAGGCTAGCATGATGCAACTCGCAAGTTCAGAATCGGTCACATGTTTCTGATAGGCCAACAATTGGTCTGGAGTTGCATTTTCTGGAGGATGGGTGGGAAGTTGTTCTTCAAGGACATAAGCAAGCTTCTCTGCCTTGAGGACTATCCTCAGGTTTCGAAGCCAGTCCATGTAGTTCGGCCCAGTCAGTTTATTTGTGTCCAAAATGGAACGCAAGTTTAGAGAAGACATGATCGAGTGATTATCCTAGAAATACAAATTGAGATTATGTGAGAAGATTTATTAAAGAATGTATCAACATACATAAATAAAATCCTATTTATTTTTCAAATTGAATAACCCTTTTATCAATTCGGGAGATCGTAGGAACATCTCCAAATAGGTTGATATCCAACCACAGGTAAGAATCACCATGGCTGTGGCCATCAAGTTTTTCTTAGCTATGAAGGTAGGTAATTATACCGATTACATATCACATATATGTAACTATCACGTTATGCTATCAACTAATTGAATGTTTGCATAAATCATTGGGTTGTTAACTCATTAACAAGTATGTATCATATACATAGCACCCAACTGCACCTCTCTTCACATCGACCTTGGCTGTGGCACAACAAATCGATGCTCCAAGCTTAAGGCTGACCCATTAATCAAGAAATAGTTTTAATATGGTTGGAGCTCATTCAACCGTTCAGTCAGGCTTGGATGTGTCCAACAACCAAAACTAAGGATTGACCTCTGACTCCAACTATATTATTCATAAACTAATTCCATGGTTTGAACATGTTAAGGTTCAAGTCGGGCATGGATGTGTCCATCAACCCAAACGAGAAACAAAACTCCGATTCTAACCATATTAATGGAAGGTGTTGGCCTTAATATTTTGTAAGGGGTTTTGGTCTCATCTTTTCTAAGCACATTCATGACATGTGTCATGACTAACGATTTCCTTAATAAAGTATGTATGTGACTTAATTTATCAAGTCTCATGAATTAAATTAGGAACCGGATTTCCTAATCTAATTTCATACTTTATTAAAGGAATTGTTTTGGGAAACAATTTCCTAAATTGTCATAATTAATTTCGGAAATAATATGTTCAAGACTTTGATTTCTCTAAATCAAATCTTATTAAATTAAGAGACAAATCCCTTAATTCAACCACATATTATTTTCATGAAAATCTCATTTAAGAAAACTCTATAGGAAACCATTTTCCTAATTAATTTTGGAGACAACAATATGTAAGAGCATCACCTCTTAAAACATATTTTATTCATGGATTGATTAATTACAACAAATCGTTTTCTAAGGGTGGCTCCCCGAGGCTCAGATACCCAAAGAAAAGTAAAGTGTTGTAAATCCAATTGGACGGCTCCCCGAGGCTCAATCCAAATCAAACATGACAATTTCAATTAAAATTGGGAAATTAAATTACAACATCTAACTTTAAATTGGACGGCTCCCCGAGGCTCAATCCAAAATAAAGAATTTGTTGTCAATTTAAAAACCAATTCAAATTTAATTGTCAATTAACTGTCCATGAATTTGTCTAGACTTTCTTAAAAGAAAGTGCCCAAAATTGCGAGATTTCGAAAATAGGTTTTCAGAATAATTGTAAGTTTCTGGTACAAAGAAAACTTACATATTTCCAAAGTTGGAAAATTTCTAAAATAGAAAAATTTCCAAAATTGGAAAGTTTCCAAAGATGGGAAATTTTCACAATTATTATAAAAATTTAGAAACTAGAAAATTTCAAACGTTTGCGAAATTTCATGACGATTTCCAAACTTTGAAATTCCTAATTCTAAAATTTATTATAATTTGAAAGTTTCCATAATTGGAAAAATTTTCCGAAATTGAGATCATGACAAAGTTTTCCACAAAACAATTATATGATTAAGTCGAACACTAACCGGCTCTGATACCACTGTTGGGACCGGGTGCATGTCGACAAGGATACGAGTTCGTAAAATTTAAAATTTTTACGTGCAGCGGAAGAGTTTGCATAAAATAATTTCCTAAATTATTTTAACTTCGTATCTAGCATGCAACCTTATAGTGTATCGACATAATCATGAAATAAAAGTTTGCGGAAAAGTAAACTAATTTACTTTTATACCTCGCGTAACTTGAAGAAAGGGACGAGATCCAACCGTAGCGTCCCTTGGAAGCTTCGCCTCTATTCGCGTCCACGCCGAGTTCTCTTCGGGATGACTTCGCAAAGTCACGAGTTTTGTGCCGACGAGAACTACTAGATTCTCGGAAGGCACAACTAGAAGGACAAGAGAAAAATTAGGAAAACTAACCAATGAAGTAACGGAATCGTATTCCGGAAGAGAGGAGTCGCTATCCGCTTCTTCTACTTCGCGTTCGGGTTCTCCTTCTTCTTCTTCAATGCTCACGGCAACTTCACCTTCTTGGATTTGGTTGGGCGCCGGCCCTAGAGGAGCTAGGGTGCGCCGGCCCTAAGGGAAGAAGAAGAAGAGGAGAGGAGAGATTAAGAGAGAGAGGGAGAGATCTAATTAATCTCTTGATTAATTGATTGATGTTGTGAATAAAGGGCTAGCCTTTGGGTCCTTTATATAGTAGCAACTCTTTGCTAAGTCTCCCTCTAAACGGAATTAGTTATAAGAAATTTATCCTATAAATTTTCTTAACTAATTATTCCGTTTAAACCAAGTTTTATTATAAACTAATTTATAATAAAACTAATTCTTCTTCTCTTTAAATTATGGAATAAATTTTATAAGAAATTTATAAACTTTCTTATTATGGAAAAATCAATTCATAATTGATTTTATAAAATTAAAATAAACCAATTCATGGATTATTTTAATCTTCCATAAAAGAATAAATTTCTATAAATTTTATTTATATAAATTTCTTTATACAAATTTATTTATCCATAATTTATAAAACAAATCATACTAGATTTATTTTATTAATTAAACCAAAATAAATTGGTTTTATTCTCTCTCTTGGCCGGCCACCCAAAGAGGGATAATACCCTCTTTGGCCGGCCCAAATCGACCCGAACCGGTCGCGAATTAAACTCATTTAATTCGCCCAAAAAGCCTTCAAAAGACTTAGCCATTTTTAGCTTCCATTGCGCCTCTGACTAACTCAGATTCGACTTGTTTCTCTTGATCGGAAAATCCAATTTTCAACTCGTTTTAAATCCCTCGGATTACTCGTATTGCGTGTGACTAAATAGGCTTTCGATTTATGTTGGCCGTCTATAATTAACCCATTAATTATAGAACGATCATGAGTGGCACCTAGTAGTACATCATGATCCCCAATTAATCGAAAGATCAACGGTTTGACCCCAGAAGAAATTATTCTGAAACCCTTCAGCAGCTCTAATGAATCGTGCCTCATTCCCTTCACCACCTTATACCCACTTGGTTCAGGACACGGTCTATGGTGTCAGTCCCCACTAGGCTGACTACGTCACACCTAGCCCAAGTAGTGTCTTCCTCGTCCTTTGGATTTCTAATTACTCTCATGTATTTAAGAGACTCGCACTCTTAACATGATATGCTCTGGCCAGAGGCTTTGAGTAACAATCCGACGATAGGCCTGGGTATACATCTCCTCGCAAGGAGTGGTGAATCCTTTGTAGGCTGTTCAAACATCTTCGGGCACTTCGGCTTATACCCGATCATCCTGGGTCCACACCTCCTTGGAGATGCTTGCTTAAGATGTCAAAGTATAAGTCTCCATGACCAAGATGACTAGAACACCGCAAGTCAAAGGAACATCGCACTTAAGCCGCAGTAAGATCTTCATTGACATATCTACATGTAGATTCCCATATGAAGTCTCACAGCTAGTCACTCCAATGAACTAGTTCCCTTAACTAGCATCCATGTTTATCTCCGGACATCCCAATGTCACCAGCCAGTGAGAATCAGCTGATTAGAGAATAACCCATGCTAGTCTCAACAGAATTGATAGTGTCCGTTTTTATCAATTCATCGACTAGGGATAATTTCAATACTTCACAATTGCACATTAGAGATAATCACTAGTCGTGATCCCATCACAAATTCTCTTATGCTGTGAGTTGTATTGCGGACATTCAGTATATGAGTTTAAGATCCCAATCAAATACACAAAACATGTATACTCAAATAGTGAATTATCATTTATTAAAATAAATGTTTACATCATAAGGCGATTGCCTTAGGACACTTCTCTCATATTACTCCCACTGGATTACCCTTTCCGGAAAAGGGTAATTTGGTCATCTTGCCTTTTAAGCATGATTCGCATGTATCAAATGAATCGGGTTCAAATGATTCCAAAATTCCACATCGGTGTAATTTGGTCATGCGTTTCTTACTTACATGGCCAAGACGACAATGCCAGGTATAGGAGTCTATTCGATTATCTATTCGAGCACGTTTGTTGCTAACTTCGATATTAAAAACGTCACCGGATAAATCTAACGTGTAGATACCATTGCACAAAGTTCCAGTCTCATAAAGAACGTCATTTAAAGTTATGTAACAACAATTGTTACTAAAAGTTAAATGATAACCCTTTTCATTCAAACATGAAATAGATACAATGTTCTTTATTAATGAAGGAACAAAATAACAATTATCCAATTCTAAGACACGTCCAGTAGGGAGCTTTAGCAAATATGTTCCGATGGCAACTGCAGCAATCTTTGCTCCATTTCCAACTCGCAAATTCGCTTCTCCCTTGACGAGTCTTCTTCTATTCCTTAGCCCTTGTATGTCATTACATATATGTGAGCTACACCCAGTATCAAGTACTTAGGTGTATGAGGAAATAGAGTGGCATTCAATAACGAAGATGCCTGAAGAGGATGGGGCATCGGATGCCTTCTTCTTCAAGGACTCAAGATAAACCTTGTAGTTTCTTCGCCAGTGGCCCACCTTGCCATAGTGATGGCAAGTGCCTTTTGGTGCCTTTACAATCCTTTTATCCTTAGTTAACTTATTGGTGTCCAAAATAGAACGCAAATTCAGAGAAGACATGATCGAGTGATTATCCTAGAAATACAAATTGAGCTTATGTAAGAATAATGATAAAGAATGCATCAACATAAATTAATTAAATCATATTTATTTATCGAATTGAATAACCCTTTTTTTCAATTCGGGAGATCGTAGGAACATCTCCAAATAGGTTGATATCCAACCATAGATAAGAACAACCATGGCTGTGGCCATCAAGTTAATCTTAGCTATGAAGGTAGGTAATTATACCGATTACATATCACAAATATGTAACTATCACTTTATGCTATCAACTAATTGAATGTTTGCATAAATCATTGGGTTGTTAACTCATTAACAAGTATGCAACAATATACATAGCACCCAACTGCACCTCTCTTTACATCGACCTTGGCTGTGGCACAACAAATCGATGCTCCAAGCTTAAGGCTGACCCATTAATCAAGAAATAGTTTTAATATGGTTGGAGCTCATTCAACCGTTTAGTCAGGCTTGGATGTGTCCAACAACCAAAACTAAGGATTGACCTCTGACTCCAACTATATTAATCATAAACTAATTCCATGGTTTGAACATGTTGAGGTTCAAGCCGGGCATGGATGTGTCCATCAACCTAAACGAGAAACAAAACTCCAGTTCTAACCATATTAATGGAAGGTGTTGGCATTAATATTTTGTAAGGGGTTTTGGGTCTCATCCTTTCTTTTCTATGCACATTCATGACATATAGTTATGTCATATACTAACGATTTCCTTAATAAAGTATGTATGTGACTTAATTTATCAAGTCTCATTAATTGAATTAGGAACCGGATTTCCTAATTCTAATTTCATACTTTATTTAAGGAATTGTTTTGGGAAATAATTTCCTAAATTGTCATAATCAATTTCGGAAATAATATGTTTAAGACTTTAATTTCTCTAAATCAAATCTTATTAAATTAAGAGACAGATTCCCTTAATTCAACCACATATTATTTTCATGAAAATCTCTTTTAAGAAAACTCTATAGGAAATCATTTTCCTAATTAATTTTGGAGACAACAATATGTAAGAGCATCAAATAAGGAAATTATCGTTTGAGAATCACCTCAAAATTTCTAAGATTTGATTATATATTTTATTTATGGATCTATTAATTTCAACAAATTATTTTCTTTGGGTGGCTCCCCGAGGCTCAGATACTCAAAAAAAAGGAATTTGTTGTAAATCTAATTTGGTCCGCTCCCTGAGGCGTAACCAACTTAAACATGACAATTTTATTCAAAATAGAAAATTAATTTACAACAACTAACTTTAAATTGGACGGCTCCCCGAGGCTCAATCCAAAATAAAGAATTTTGTTAATAATTTAAAACCAATTCGAATTTAATTGTCAATTAACAATCCATAAATTTGTCTAGACTTTCTTGAAAGAAAGTGTCCAAAATTGTGACATTTCATAATGGGTTTTCAGAATAATTGTAAGTTTCTGGTACAAAGAAAACTTACATATTTCTAAAATTGGAAAATTTCCAAAATAAGACATTTCCAAAATTAGAAAGTATCCAAAAATGGGAAGTTTTCACAATTATCATAAAATTTCAGAAACTAGGATATTTCAAAAGTTTGTGAAATTTCATGAGGATTTCCAAACTTTGAAATTCCTAAATCTAAAATTTATCATAATTGGAAAGTTTCCATAATTGAAAATTTTCCTAAATTGAGATCATGACAAAGTTTTTCGCAAAACAATTATATGATTATGTCGAACACTAACCGGCTCTGATACCACTGTTGAGACCGGGTGCATGTTGACATGGATACGGGTTCGTAATTTTAAAATTTAATTACGTGCAGCGGAAGATTTAGCATAAATAATTTCTCAAATTATTTTAACCACGTATCTAGCATGCAACCTTATATTGTGTAGTCATGATCATAAATTAAAATTTTGCAGAAAGTAAACTAATTTACTTGATACCTCGCGTAATTTGAAGTAAGGGACGAGATCCAACCGTAGCGTCCCTTGGAAGCTCCGCCTCTATTCGCGTCCACGCCGAGTTCTCTTCGGGATGACTTCGCAAAGCCATGAGTTTCGTGCCGACAAGAACTACTAGATTCTCCAAAGGCACGACAAGAATATCAAGAGAGAGAGATGAAAGCTAACCACCAATTGAAGAACGGAATCTGTATTCCGGGAGGAAGGAAGGAGTCGCGATCCGCTTCTTCTGTAACGCCCGCTTTTTTTTTAAGCGGCGTTACGTTAACATGCTTAGGGCATGTAGACATCATAAGGCAGTGGAATAACTTTAACTTATACATGCCCTGTTACCATTCTTAACTTAATGACATGGGAACCTTAGCATATTAACTTTGAACTTAAGCATCATATCATGTCATACATAACATCATATCATAAGGTTCCATAAGTCATTATTCAAACATATAAGTAACCAAGGTAAAGTTCTAGCATAAACGGTAAACATAGGGTTTCCTAGGCCAAGTCACTACTACACACATGCGTTCTTGCCCTCCTGCTGCTTCCATCATTGTCCCCTTGAATAATCTGCGGTACAAGGAAATAAGACTATAAGCACACATGCTTAGTAAGACTCTTTCCTACTCACAAAAACCATTCATCGTTCATCATCTCATAATGTCGTTCATCATCTCATAATGAGCACATGAAACTTTAACATACTTGGTGCTCTACTTAAAACATAACATCTTAAATCACTTATCGTATACATAGCATGGCATGCACATAAACATAGTAAACATTCGAAGCATGGCATGATACATGGCATAAACATAAACATAGTGAACATCCTAAGCATGGCATGATACATGGCATAAACATAAACATAGTGAACATCCTAAGCATGGCATGATACATGGCATAAACATAAACATAGTAGACATCCTAAGCATGACATAATTCATGGCATAAACATAAACATAGTAGACATTCTAAGCATGGCATAATTCATGGCATAAACATAAACATAGTAGACATTCTAAGCATGGCATAATTCATGGCATAAACATAAACATAGTAGACATTCTAAGCATGGCATAATTCATGGAATAAATCATTCATTCTCATGCATACTTCTTAACCTGAAACGTAAGCATAACATCTTATCAACATAGCATAATGCATAACATGGATGGATGCATGAGTGGAATGCATATACATAAGGATGCTTAACTTTTAAAACATACTTTTAAATGCTTAAACATAATCACCATAACATCATTTGGGGTCCCCGGCTTGTACCACATACATACATCATAGCGCGCATCCCTAGCAAGTCTGAGGTCGCGAGCCCCAACCTACTAGGATAAGGACAGCATAGTCGGTAGTCCCCGAACCGAGGCGTTCTTAAGGTGCCCATCCCTGTTGCACAGCTCCGGTAGTGCCAGAACCGTGGACAGCTTCGGTAGTCCAAAACCGGGGCGTTCTTAAGGTGCCCATCCCTTGGACCCATACTTCGGTCCGGTACAAGCCCATACATAAAGTAAAATACTTTTCATGTTTCATCATTCATAAGACATTCATAGCATAACCATGTTACATAAAGCATGACTTAACACATGCTTGTCCTTTCATTGTTCATTCTTATTGCATAACATCATGATGCCTGTAAGGCATGAGCATTATCTTCATTCATAAACATGGTATGCATCTTCTTTCATAAGCATGACATGCATCTTTATTCATACAACATGGCATGCATCATTCTTATCATGAACATAAACATAACATACTTATCATGACATCGTTCTTATCATGAACCTAACATAACATACCTATCATAGCATCATTCTTATCGTGAACATAACCCTATCCTACTTATCATGGCATCATTCATATCATGAACATACACAATAACTTAGCATGGTTCTTAACATAACATGAGCATATAACTTAGCATGGTTCTCTACATCACATAAGCATACATAGGTAGGATTTCCATATCATGCTACCTACCATTCACATACATGGTCTAAAACATAAACAATCATGGTAACCCTATTAAACATGGCATCCAATCATAAACATAAAACATAAAAGCATAAAACAAGGTGCTTAAACATTAGGGTTATGGTTAACATGATTTCTACCACATGCTTGATCCTATACATATAAATACTTTATGGTAAACATGAACCATCATTCTTTGAACCCTAACTCCACCCCAAACCCTAAATCCAAGGCTTGGCCGAAACTTCAAGGTGGAGTTCCATCAATTCCATAAACATGTAATATAGCATAAGGTAAAGGAACAACCATACACCATTTATGAGACCATAGGAAGTCATTGGGCTCATGATTAGGGTTAAACCTAACCTTTAGGCCACTTTCCTAGGGCTGGCCGAAACTTAGAAGGCCAAGGGGGTATGGAAAAATTCCATTAAAATCCCCCATAAATCATAAACACTAATCACATCTTACCATAGAGCCCTTGGAGCCCTTACTTTGAAATAAATCTTAACTTTTTCCCTACTAACCCTTCATGGCCGAAACTTATAGAGTCTCTAGGCCATGTGAAAATTCACATAATCACCCTCCATCACCCTTATATCATGGCAACACATAAAGCATATACTTGGAGTTAAAGGCTCAACCCTAACCCTTGGGTCCTTGAGGTTGGCCGAAACATATAGGGCCTCTAGGGTACCCCAAAAATTCTCAAAAATTGTATGAAACCTCTAGACATCATGAGAGTACATTAGACAATATGATTTGGATTTTTATCATCATTTTAGACCAAGAATCCCATGGACCGAAACCTATAAGGTTAGATTCATGGGTTTCCTTTGGTTTTTCCACATAAACATCATATACAACTTTCATATCATGATATTCTTCAAGAAAAGCCATTATACCACAGGTGAGGGAGTCTTACCTTGGGGTTTCTTGATTTTTAGACCTTAAAAGAGAAAGAACTTGTAGAGCTCTTGACCCTTGATCCCTCCTTGCCCTTGTACTCTTGTGAAGACCTTAGATCTAGGAGATGAAGCCTTGGTGGAAGCTTTTCCAAGGGAGAACTCCCTTGGAGGTGTTCGGCTAGAATGAGGAAGGAGGAGAGGAGGAAATGCAATTGAAGGAAGAAAGAAAGAAACTCCCAAACCCCCTATTTATCACTCATTAAAGAGGTAAATGAAGAGTCTCTCCATGACCCTTCATCTTCTTCTAAGCCTTAACCAATATCCACTTCATTTCCTTATAACATTCCCTTGCTAGATGAGTTGGTTAGAGCCTACATGGTTGTACAAGATGTCCAAGGTTCAATCCTTGGTAGTTGCACAATTTTTCCCCACTTATTTTATTTTATTTTCCTAGTAATTTTCGAAAATCCTTAAAAATTCTCCCATAATTATGTTAATATTTCTTATTAAAATCCCTTCATATTTCTATAAATTTTCACCTAAAATTCACCAATAATCATGGTACTAAAAAGCCCATATAAGGCCCATTAGTACTTATTTTTCTCAATTTAATTGAGAAAATATGGATTTCTAGGCCAAATTTTATATAAATATTTCTAGGCCCCTCGAAAAATTATCTAGACATGCTCAATATTTTAAGAAAATATTAAGAGAATTTTCTGGGTCGTTACATCTTCTTCTTCTTCGGCTTCTTCTTGGTGGAGGTAGCTCACGGCAACAAGAAGCCCTTCTAGGGCCGGCACCCACTTGAGGAGGGAGAGGGAGAGAAGGAGAGGAAAAGAGGCTAGGCAAGAATCCTTGATCAATTGAATTAATTTCCAAGCCTTGCCTTTGCACCTTTATATAGTAGCCTCTTTATCGCCAAGTCTCCTTTTTAACGGAATAAATTTTTCATAAGAAATTTTTCTATGAATTATTCCGTTAAGCCAAGTTTTTATTATAACTTAATTTATAATAAAAACAACCATGTCTCCCCTTTTATTATGGAATAAATTTTACAAGAAATTTATCTTATAAATTTCTTATGAATTATTCCGTTATGCCAAGTTTTTATTATAACTTAATTTATAATAAAAACAACCATGTCTCCCCTTTTATTATGGAATAAATTTTACAAGAAATTTATCTTATAAATTTTTCTTATCATGGAAAAATCAATTCATAATTGATTTTATAAAATAAAATAAACCAATCCATGATTCATTTTAATTTCCATAAAAAGAATAAATTTCTATAAATTTCTTTATCATGGTAAATCAATCCATTATTGATTTATAAAATAAAATAAACCAATCCAAGGTTTATTTTAATTTCCATGAAAATAAATCTCTTTATATAAATTTCTTTATATAAATTTCTTTATCCATAATTTTATAAAACAAACCACGCGCGGTTTATTTTATAATTTGAACCAAACAATTTGGTTCTCCCTCTTATTGTGGCCGGCCAAACCAAAGAGGGTGGGGACCCTCTTTGGCCGGCCAAACCAATGTCGTAACCGTACGAATTAAACTCATTTAATTCGTCCAATAAGTCTTCAAAAGACTTAGCCATTTTATGCTTCCGATGCGTCTCTGAAAAATTCAGATTCGACTTATCTCTCTTGATCAAAAAATCCAATTTTCAACTCATTTTAAATCCCTCGGATTACTCGTAGTGCGTGTGACTAAATAAGCTTTCGATTTATGTTGGCCGTCTATAATTAACCAATTATAGAACGATCATGAGTGGCACCTAGTAGTACATCATGATCCCCAATTAATCAAAAGATCAACGGTTGACCTCAGAAATAATTCTGAAACCCTTCAGCAGCTTTAATGAGTCGTGCCTCATTCCCTTCACCATCTTATACCCACTTGGTTCAGCACACGGTCTATGTGTGTCAGTCCCCACTAGGCTGACTACGTCACACCTAGCCCAAGTAATGTCTTTCTTGTCTAACGGATTTTAATTACTCTCATGTCATTCAGAGACTCATACTCTGAACATGTCATGCTCTGCCTAGAGCCTTTGAGTAACAATCCAACGATAGGCCTTGGGTATGCATCCCCTCGCAAGGAGTGGTGAATCCTTTGTAGGCTGTTCAAACATCTTTGGGCACTTCGGCTTATACCCATTCATCCTGGGTCCACACCTCCTTGGAGATGCTTGCTTAAGATGTCAAAGTATAAGTTTTCATGACCAAGATGACTTGAACACCGCAAGTCAAAGGAACATCGCACTTAAGCTGCAGTAAGAACTTCATTGACATATCTATATGTAGATTACCATATGAAGTTTTACAGCTAGTCACTCCAATGAACTAGTTCCCTTAACTAGCATTCATGTTTATCTCCGGACATCCCAATGTCACCAGCCAGTGAGAATCAGCTGATTAGAGAATAACCCATGCTAGTCTCAACAGAATTGATAGTGTCCGTATTTATCAATTCATCGACTAGGGAAAATTTCAATACTTCACAATTGCACATGTAGAGATAATCACTAGTTGTGAATTCATCACAAATTCTCTCATGTTGTGAGTTGTATTGCGGACATTCAGTAAATGAGTTTAAGATCTCAATCAAATACACGAACATGTATACTCAAATAGGGAATATTCATTTATTAAAGTAAATGATTACAATTATAAGGCGATTGTCTTAGGACACTTCTCTCATATTACTAACACTTCACTCACTAGGATTTCACTCACCTGGCTTCACTCACCAGGACCCGGCTTCACTCACCGAGATTTCAACCTAGCTTCACTCACTAAGATTTCACATCACCTAGCTTCCCAAGCAAGGACCTGGCTTCACTCACCAGGGTTTCACCTAGTCCCACTAGGTCTTTTCCCATGTCAGCGTGTGATCTCTCAGATCCACCTGGACTTAATCCAAATTCATTCAACTAAACTTAAATCTTTGTCAACACCAAAACAATAATCGGGCCAGACTGCATCAATAAGAGGAACTTGGTACGGCTCGCTGTTGATTTTGTTTTATTCTAGTAAAAGAAAAGAGAAAAGTAGTTCTCTTTTTGTGTTAGATTGTGGCAAACTGATGGTTCCATCAATTCGTAGATGTATTGAATGTTATGCAGTGTTTACATTTCTTCTTCCTCTACTAATACTTACTCATCCTTAATAAAGAATCTACCTGCAGGAAGATCTTTGGAAAGCAGCTTTTCCAGTTGGAACTGAGGTTTTCATCTTTGTTTTGTCTATTGTCTTACGCTTTAATATGTAAAAAGGCATGTGATTCATCATTTCTTTATGAGAGTTTTTTAGAGTTGTTGCATTTGATTTTGACAGTGGGACAACATGGATAAACTTCGTGAGATTAATTGGTGTTTTTCAAATTTAGAGGTGTGTCTTTGTCTTTTCTCAATTCCCGAATGAATAAAGTGTATTGATGATACTGATCTTTGTTGATCTTGGTGCATAGATTGCCTTTGAGGAGGGTTGGGAGCTTCACCGGAAGACTGTCTACATTTTTGGCAGCACGGAGGGTAAATGACTTGGATGTATTTTTTTTTGCTCGACTCATCTATTCAAAGTATTTTAGTTGCTAGTTAATTGCCTATCTAGATACCATTTTAGATTATGTCAGTTAGTAGTTAGTTGAAGATTTAAATTCACCTTAACACTCCCACCATACATCTTTCACATCGTACACCATTACATAATTACTTATTCATCTTTATATTGTACCTTGAGTTTCCTCTTTTCTATTTACATCTTATTTGTTTGCATACAATCACACACTTAAAAATATTTGGAGGCTTTGGCCTGTCTATTTGATTGATATGCTTCTGTTTTTCCTTCTGCAGCTCAAATGTTAAATGTGAATGGTCAAGATAAAGTTGTGCTTATTGTCAGGCCCCGAGACCCTGGAGCTGCTGATCCAATAGAAAATCGGACAACACCTCCCCTGTCCGGCGGACAATTTACCCATACACACAACATGTATACAATATATACAACACAACCACGCAGTTTAAAGGGCCTTAGGCCCCCAATCCACACATATATAACTGCCAAAAATTCGAACTCACCTGAGCTGCCAGGGGGGGGGCAGGAACAAAACCAAAACCAAACGAAGTCCAACATAGGACTCAAAAGTACAATACTAACGAATAAAACATGAATACATGTTCGAAACATGGCAGCGGAAGCAAAATATATAACATAGGGTCCATAACCGTAAATCAAACACAAACTAAAACAAAACAAAGCTCCGCTCGAGCTGGGGACTGGCGGCTAGGGCTCTCCTGACTGGCATCAACCTGAAATAAAAATATATGGCAACGGAGTGAGTCCATAACTCAGCGAATACCCAACAGATATGCATAGAAAGTTATACTAACAATAAGAGTTCAGCTAATACAGTCTCATATCAACAGTAGGGAAAGACTGGAACTGAAAATACTGTGTAAATACATACATGAATCCATCTAACCTGTAAGGAGGGTAATAGATACCAAAGCAAACAACAATAGACATATAATCTAAGATAACAAGTCTCCAGAATATGCATGTAAAACAAGTGCAGAAATCAAGTCAGCAAACAATGCACGATGCAAAATATGCACATGGTGCAATGACATGTGTCACCCCCTAGTCCCAGTCAGGATCATCGTCCGCGACGTCCGCGTGGGTAGAGCTGTGACAACCTGTACGAACCCTGCCATCACTGCTCCTGAGTGACCGGGTGGACAGGATGCTGGCGTAGACCACGCTCCTAACCCCAAGCAATGGGGGAGTCAAGCTCTCATCTCCTCGTGGCTCAGTATGAGAAGGGACCCCTGGCTGCTACCACGCCCGCGCTCACCCTCCAAATAGTGGCCGAACGGAGCAATACAGGGCAAATGCGCACATCCTACGGTATCCACTAACCCATGAGTGGCCGTGTGCGCATATCATGTACCGGAAGACGATTAAGCTCAACCACAAGGGAGTCGCTGATCGCCGACATGCAACAATGCAAGGATGGTGTATGATAGATACACATACCTCCCTCACCAAGTCCTCAGTATACTAGGTCTCAGTCTGAATCCTATCACAGGAAATACAGGTAACCTACAAGGTATACTGGCCGAAAACTACAGATCCATCAAGGTCAAATGCAAGAGGTACAACACGATCTCTAAGCATATATATAGATATGACAATACCTGAGACTGTATGGAACTACAACATAATAACTCAGGGATAAACAACAAGTATCCAGAACAGACATAATAACTCAGGGATAAACAACAAGTATCCAGAACAGGCATAATAACTCAGGGATAAACAATAAGTATCCAGAACAGGCATAAGAAACCAGGATAGCATATAATCTTACTGCTATCTATAACAATCTATGCATAACAAAATGACAATATCATCAAAAGAGATAAGTCAAAGGGTACCCGCCTCCAAGAGTGAAGTCCGTATCAAACGCGATAGAACCACCCGCCAATAATCCGCAACCGTAAAGTAAATCAAGTCCCTGTATCAGGGATAAATTTAATTAGCTATTACAAAAATAACAACTAGCTAATTAGTCCCTAATCCGTTTTAGGGTTAACCTAATTCGTCCTTTTCTATTTAATTACCCGTGGTAATTAAGATTAGATTTACTTTAAAGATAAACTCGAATTCAAGTTCCTTAAGCTTAGGTTGTTAGGTTTAAGTTTCAAATTAAACTTAACCCCTCCAAATTCCAAATTCTTATATCCATGCAGCCATTAACCTAATGTTCCAATTAAACCCAATAGCCACAACATAATTGAGCTTATCTACATCATTATCCAGATCAAACAAAGGCCTTACCTCAATTCACAGCCTTCACAGCAACCAGAGTCGAGGAAGAACAGATCCCACGGCCGCCGTAGCCAAATCCCAGAAGGCAACTGGCTACACAATTCAAATCTCTACCAAACCAAAACCATAATCACTAGTTCATCATCACCTCACTGTAGCATCACAGGAAAACCACATCCTGATCCAGGTATAAGCCACGAAACCTAATTTGAATTCTCAGTTCATCCAACCATTAGCCAAATAGCAACCCTTACCTCAACTCTTTGAAGATCCGAAGCAATCCCTTTCCCAGCTCCAAGCCACCGTCCTGAACACCGCTGACCAACTCCCTGAATCGTTCCCAAGATAGAAGAAAGGTTTCGGATCAGTGATGACATCAACCCAACAATCTCGATTCACAGAATCTCGAGCCTACAAAACCCTAACTCACCTCAAGTGGGGCTTCGGAACCTCGATGAACTCGTCGGCCTAAGGGCACCGCCGTACCCCAAATCGCCCGAAGAGGAACCCTAGCAACTGGTTGCGAGAAGGCTTGAGGATCGAGGGCTTGAGGCATCGACGCCGGCTGGATTCTCAAGATGGGGTTCGCCGGAGGGATGGAAGCCAAACGAGACAGGGTCGTCGGCGCTCGATCGAGAGAAGAGAAGAAGAGGTTGCGGCGGAACCGAGCCCTAGCCGGCCTTTTATTCGCTGTCATTTTACATTTTGGTCCAGCCATTTTCAGCCTAATCGGAAGAACACCCCTAGGCTTAAGGTTATATACTCTATAGCCCTTGTAACTATTCGTTTTATTACATTTTGATCCCTAAATTTGTGTCCAAGGACTAGGAAACCCCGAAACCTATCTGGTAACTCTCCGAAAATTTTCCGGAACATAATCAAATGTGTCGGATTTAACATCCTCCCCCACTAATAAAAATTTGGTCCACAAATTTCGTTTATCACCCACGACGGGTACTAACAACATATAGCTAGTAATATGCTGAACGAAATCTAACCACATATACTAACCCCTATATCGTATAACCACCATACGGAAACTATCCATAAGTTTCCGAGTAGGGTAACGTCTTACTGAAACCAGTGGTCTCCCGTGACCATTGGTTAATAACCAACACCTCTCCAACCAGTAGGGCCATCCTAGACTCCATCTATAGGTATCCACAATAAGCATAAAATGATACTGATTCCGATTATCTCTATTTTAATTGACAAGTAAATAAACGAACATCATACCGCGAAAAGTTGCTCCTTGGGTCTGCGGAGCCTCCTCTCTGGTGGTCGCATACGCTCGTCCCGTCTCCGGCAGTGGGGGTGGTACTGCTGGGTACTGCTGTGGCTGTGACACCGCCAGGTACTGCTGCGGCTTTGGAGTGGCTGATACTACAGCGGAGACTGCGGCTGATACGGTGGATAATCCTGATGCGGAGGAATACACTGCTGCTGAGATCCTAATGCTGAACTCGGCGATACAGCCGAGGTGTAGCAAGCCTCATATCCTGGCATATAATAGACAGGTGCTGGAGGGGCGGACTGCGGCTGACGGAAAAAAGACTGTGTCCTATACCCTCCCCTATGAGATCCTGACTGACTCATCTGCCCGCTCTGCCCAGTAGCTCTCGTACCCTCATGCTGTGCTTTCAGCGCACAATCTCGCCTAATATGCCCTGGTAGATTACAATAGTAGCAAACAGAATGCTCAAGTGGACAATCCTCCCTACTATGCTCTCGAGAACCACACTGTATACAGTATGATCCATTAGTAGATCTCTCCTGATTCTGCTGAGGAGATCGAAAGGATCCTGCCGAAGTAAGACCTGACATTTGGGGCCTGGAGGATGCCTCAGAGGTGCCCTGAGCGAACTGACTCTGGCTGCCACGCTTCTGTCCAGTAGTCTGCGGCAGCTGTGTCTGAGCTGAGTCCGCTACCGCTTGCTTCCCCTTCTTCTTACCCCCAAACAATCTGTGCTGAGTTATCTCAATGATGAGTGCTCGCTCTAATGCCTCTCGATAGGAGGTCGGGACAAATCTTGACATACGAGTCTGAATGTATGCCGCTAAACCCTGATGAAACTGAGTCATCCTCTCCATGTCGTTTGCAACCATGTGAGGGCAATACTCTGATAGGCGGGTAAACTCCGCCTCGTACTCCAATACTGATAAGTCTCCCTGCTTGAGAAATATGAAATCCTGTCGTCTAGCCATGCGGAACGATACTGGAAGGTACCTCGCCTCGAATGCCTCCCGGAATGTGTCCCAGGTGACGTATTCCTCGCCAATGACGGTCTGCTAAGTAGTCCACCAAGCATACGCATGATCTCGCAAGTGATAAATAGCCAACTCAGCCTTCTCCCATTCTAAACAGGTCAGATAACGAAAAGTACTCTCAAGTGTCCTGATCCACTCTCGGGCCGCAGCTGGATCCGGTCCTCCCTAGAATAATGTGAATCGGCCCTTTACGGACGCCGCCGACATCGGAATCCGGGCTTGATCTCTAACGCCGTCGGTAAGAGCAAGTACCACAGGGGGCACGGTGGAACATCCTGGCGCAGGAATCATAGAAGGTGCTGTAGGCATGATCGGGGTGGACACCCCAGGTGGTACCATAGGTATAGTAGAAGGTCCGGGGCCAACAAATGCCGGTGGAACTGAAGGGAGCACCGAGACTTGCATCGTAGTCCGAGTAGGGGGATACGCTGCAGTAATCATAGTCGGGGGTGCAGTAGCATACGATGGTGCCGGTACTTCTAATGGCGTAGTCTGATAATATAGACCCGGGGCTGCTGGTGGAACTGTAGAATGCATCGGGGCAAGGACATGTAACGCCCGCCCTTATATCTAATCTCGGGGCGGGGTTACGTACAATCAATCATATAATTATTTTCTTTCTTCTAGCATAAAATTAAAACAAACAATGCAAGGACTAAGGACTGAACATGCTTGTTTAAACTATCAAAGTTATTCCATAACATGATAAGTGCACTAGTAATTCAACTCATAACATAATCAAGTATAAGAGACATCCAAGAGTAAACACTATCATGCAATATCAATCATAATCACTAACACTTATTGTCAAGGAAACAAAACATAAACATGATAAAGTAGATATAGAAATATTTCTTTCCCGAGCCACCACCCCACACGTCTTTAGCCTTCCTGCCTCTTCCTTTAGTTCAAGTGTTCCTTACCTTTATCTGCAGCATAAGACAACACATAACTAGTAAGCATAAAAGCTTAGTAACGATCCTGTCCTACTCGCAAAATCCATATGAAAGCATACAACATGTACACATAATAAATCATAAACATGAGTTCATCATAGCATACTAAACATCAAAGTTTCTAAGCATGCAACATAAAGTATCTTAAGCATACCCTTCACATGTAATAAATGTTTTCAAAGAATGTTTTCAAAACAATTCCATAAAGGTATTACTTAAAAATACATCCATATCATATAGGGCCCAGTTGTGTACCACATGATGCGCGTTCCCTAATGAGTTGGGGTAGCGAGCTACCAATCCCATTAGAGCAGGACCCTTACGTCCTATCGGAGCCATGACCTTATGTTAACATGCACCCCGGATTTGTTTAACGACCCCCCTTACGAGTCGGGTACACAACTTACAAAGTAAAATACTTATCATGTCTTAACATATATGCTAAGGAGTACTCCAAATTCACTTCTTAAGGGACACACCACTCTTCCAGGGTGTTTCTGCTCCCATAGGGACACACCTCACAACATAAGGGTGTTCTGGATCCCATACTTAGTGGAGTATCCTTTCTAGCATTTTATCATACATATCACATGCAATCTCATAAGAGTGCCCCATGGGTTATAAGACATGCTCATACATACATCATAGTTCAACCACTTAAATATACTTATATATGACAAGATTTGGTCACATAGATCATGCTCATATCATAGGAAGTGGTGGCATACTAAAAATTAAGATTTCCAATCAAACATTCCATTTAACATCACACGCATATACATATCATCATCCCAAACATAAGCATATCTCCTAGAGTACATCCCATACAAGCATCACATATATATATCATGTATCGTACTAAGCATAGCATATATCAAGGGATACTCAACCTTCACAAACCTAATGGTTCATGCCCTGGGCCGAAAGTCATGCTAAAGGAAATTAAAGTTTTCAAATCAAACATTCCATTTTAACATCACATGCATATACATATCACCATCCCCAAACATAATCATATCTCATAGGGTAGTTTAACCTTCACAAACCTAATGGTTCATGCCCTGGGCCGAAAGTCATGCTAAAGGAAATTAAAGTTTTCAAATCAAACATTCCATTTTAACATCACATGCATATACATATCATCATCCCCAAACATAATCATATCTCATAGGGTAGTTTAACCTTCACAAACCCTAATCTTAGGGTGTTAGCCGAAAGTCATAGGGTAGGGGGAATTAGGGTTTTTGAAATGAAACATTCACACAGACATTTATATAAACACCTTGTATACATTATCATACTATACACTAAGCATGGATATATTATAGGATAATTCAACCCTCACTAACCCTAGTTCCATGCCTTGGCCGAAATCCATCCAAACCCTAAACCATCACAAAATGAAGGGACACAATATATGTGTATACTCTAAGTCCCAAGGGGTCTTCTCATGCACCAAGGAGTAGCCAAGGTCTCCCCCTTGGGGGGGGGGGGGGGGGGGGGGTGGCCGAATCTTATACAAGGGTAAAACCCTAGGTTTTGTTCACAACATTTTGAATGAACCACATATACATATACCCTAAGTTCCAAGGGGTCTTCTCATGCATCAAGGGATAACTAGGGCCTTCCCCTAAGAGGTGGCTGAAACTCATCAAGGGGAAAAAGTCCCCATTTTTGAAAACAATCAAGGAGAAAAACATACAATAACCATTACACTGCAGGCGAGGGGATACTTACATCCTTTCGCTTGAAGATCACCTTCTCTAAATCCTTAGGGTGCCCTTGGTTGAAGGAAGGTGAGTGTTCTCCTTCCTAGCACTTCTATAGAACCCTTGGCCCTAGTAGAGGGCAAGATCCTTGTGTAGTTCTTCTTCCTTCCAATTCCCTAGGGTTAGAACCCTAGGGTATATTTTCGAAAATTAAAAGGGAGAAGGGGCTTGAGGTTTCGGTGATGAGAGTGAGGAAGAAGAAAGAGAGGAAGTTATTCCAACTTCTCTTTCTCTTATTNTCGGATCAAAAGATGTTTCTGTGTTGGATTATCATTATAATTTTAAAAGACAAAATAGTGAGAGGATCTAAATTAGATGTGAAATAAACAAACATACTTCGATATTTTTTGGTTCTTAATAAGAAGTCCAAAATTATGAAAACCCCAGAATCATCTCTAGTGATACAATAACAACCAAGCCTTATCTCACTAGGTGGGGTCGGCAAACACTCATCAAAGTTGTATAGGTGCAATAGATAAGATTAAAAAAACACTCATCAAAGCTTAACTGAAATTTGAGGAAGAAAATATCTCTGGAAACTAGGAAAATTCCATATGAGATTCATGGAATAACAGTTTACTCATAAAATCCATTTTTTTTGTTAGGCCTAACAAAGAGATGAACCTCAAAATTAACCTATATAATGATGGGGCAGTTCAATCTCGTGCAGAAAATGAATAAATTTACAAGCATCTTTAGTTTAAGTTGATGGGTCATTTCGCAGAAATTAATCTGCCCATCCTTCAGCACTATCAATTGAAGAGGCAATAGACTTTACTAAACAAAAGCTAGTTTTAAACACGTGTAGGCCACCAGCCACATAAACTCCCAGACGGTCATCCCATTTACTACTGCAGAGATGCCACTCCCATTTTGAAGTTCTCGTTTCATAGTACATACTAGTCCTAGTTTCCTTTATATCAAATGAGCTCTATGTTTATCAAAGATCAACCAAATTTGGAAGGACTTTTTATCAGATTCATGGTACAATAGACTTTCTCAAAAAAAAAAAAAAACCATTTTTGTTTAGCCTGAGACCTGAATATTAGCTTATCTGATGATAGGACAGTCCAATATAGTGCAGAAATGACAAATGCAATTGTAAGCATCTTTAGTTTGAGGAGTTGCGGCCATTTCTAGGTAACTAATCTGTGCCCTTCAGTAGGTCACTTGGAGAAGTAGCCGACTTTCCTACAAAATTGATAGCTTTAAGCAGATGTTGTAGCCACCAAACACACATCCAAACTCCCAGATGGTCATACTATTTCCGGTTCCTGTGGTTTTTGAAGACTCACAAGCTAGCCCCCCCCCCCCCCCCCCCCCCCCCCTTAAAATTTTAAAGCTAATTTCATTCCATAGTACCTTGTGCTATTAGTTTACTAGTAAAATGAGCCCATATTTTCATTAAAGATCACTGAACTTGGCTGGAAGAAAATACATCTGGAAACTGGATAACTACTTAAAAGATTTTGGGACAATAATTTACTTAGAAAGCCCAATGTTGTTAAGCCTAACAACGAGATGAACCTCAAAATTAACCTATATGATGACAGGGAAGTTCAGTACAGTACAGAGAAATGACAAATGAACTTGCTTTATTTAATGTTTTTGGACCATCTCCGAGGAAGTCTTCAGTCTTCCCTGTCTTCCCCGTCTAGTAGGATAAAACTTAGTTGTTATTGTTGATCATCTCCAGAGAATTATTTGTGCACCCTTCAGTTGGATCACTTGGAGAAGTAGAGAGGCCCCTGAGGCTATGATGCAACGGAAGGACGCCAAGTTGTCACCCAGGCACCCATGGTTCGATCTCCAGCTATAGCGCATTTTACAAAAAAATTTCTTCTAAATGGGGTGCGCAACCACAGGATGTTGGGCTTCTAGGCCATCCGCCGTAAGTGCTTCCCACCACAGCGGCTGGTGGGAAACTTCCGTGGGGCCGGACCGATTGTCCCAGGTTCGATATTACCTGATTCATCTTACTTGGAGAAGTAGAGAGACTTTCCTAGACAAGTGCTAGCTTTAAGTAGAAATTGTAGACCATAGTTCATATCCAAACTCCCAGATGGTTATCCTATTTACAATTCCGAGATGCCTTGAGGTCTAGTTTTCTACCCTACCTTTTTGAAGTTTTTCTCATTCGGAGATAACTTGTAGTGTTAGTTTTCCTTGAATAATGAGCCAAAGGAATAAGGTTAACGACAACTATTTTTGAGGATCCCTGCTTCAATGCATTACTCTCATTTCACTTGTATAAGTTGATAGCAAGTACTGTATCTGACTGACGGGTCAGGAAAGGCAGTGACCAAATGATATAATGGCCCATTTAATATTAATCTAAGTTCATAAGAAGTACTGGTTGTACTATAAAAATGCTTATCACTAATCAGCTAATGAAAGAAAGTTTTGTAATGCATGGACAGCTTGTGAAGCTTGAAGCTAAGTAATTTTTGCCGAGGCTGAATCATTAAATAAACAAAATAAAAAAATTCCTTCCGGCATAATCAATGAAATCTTGTAGGAATAAACTCAACAAAACAATGTGTGAAATACCAACCACTAAATACAGTTATATGCAGAAATCCTTGAGCAACTGATGTATGTAAGGGATGTTTAAGTTTGCATACTAGAATAAACATGACAAGCACAATAATCCAAAGGAAAAGATCTACTCACGTAGTAGTAAGCTGGTGGTCGGCCTGATTCAACTCCTCTTGAAGAACAGCAACAACAACCTCCCATTACCAATTTATTTTTTGGTGTTAGTCTAAGTCAAAAGTACAATCCCACTTAAATGTGCACGGGATCTTTACATAATTTTCTTAGAGTTTTCAATCTGAAATAAGAAGCATAAATTCATGTTAGATCTTTGACACAGCACAAATACCATGTAATAATCTGCACTCCTTAAAAGTAAAATTTGGCATCAATCATACATACATAAGGATGCTAACTCATCAAACATAATTAATAATATCAGTCCAACTACATAAGCAGATAGAAATAAAGATAGCCTTCTCTTCTTTAATGAGGCACTTCAACTAATTCCATAAATGAAACACTTCAAACGAAGCTTTGTTAATGGGTATTTCAATCCTCAAGTAAAAGGTCCTGAGACATGTGTTTAAAATGATAGCTCAATGGTTTTGCAAAGGGAAAACCAAGATTAGATTGGCTATCCAGTGTCCCAGGAAGAATTTACCAAGTCTATAGTCATTGTAAGACCTGAATAGAAACTGCCCATTATCAACTAATTTGGAATAAATGTTGCTCCACTTAGTAGCAAACTAAAGATTATAACAAGAAAGCCTCCACAAGCAGGCACAGTTGGTTCATGCAAGGGTGTTGCTGCCAATAGATCTGGGGTTGATTCCCAATGGGTACGGAATGCCCCGCTGGTTGCCTCAACCTCTCCTTGCATGCGTTATTATTGCTAAGCGAAGCCCCCTGTGATTTACATCCCTTCCAGACAACGATTTCACCTTTTGTTACCAAAGATTATAACAAGCAAACTCAAAGAGGTCCCAACATTGTCCTAGCTTAAATGCAGGAAAGCAAGAAACAACTCAAGTTGTCTGACATATCATTGTTGAGAGCTGCTGTCAATTGTATGTTTCCTTGATTGTGCTCTTCAAAGTTCAAACAATATGTTTCTTGGGTGGCTTTATTATGATATACGAAATGTCAAATATTTGCTATACAGAGATACAACTGACCTTAAGAATGTAGACACGTTAAAAACTAGAAGTTCTAAACCACAATCTTCAAATGGAAACTATAAAAAAAAAAAGAAGAAGAAGAATGTTAATAGACTAAACTGAAATCTTTCCCACAATTTGTTGTCGTCTAATATAATCAAAAGCTTCAATTAATTTAATAACTCGCATTAAAAGTTTTCTGCTTTATCGATCCTGTCCAGATATTAGATGCTAGGACTCCATTGACAAATAATCGAATTGTTATGGATGTTTAAGACATCGGTCTAATCCTATTCGGACCCAAGGTAGATCCAATCCTCAAATTAAATAAACAAAATAGAGCAGATCCCTTACAATTTCAGGAAGAAAGAGGAGCGCAGAGATCTAACTCAAACACCAATTCGACGAAAGAACACGGAAATCGAACAGTCACTCCATTCCAATCAATAAGGAACGGGAAGCGGTGATGAAATAAGGGGAATCCAGGGGTTTACCGAGATGGCCGTGAAATCCCAAATCCTACCGGCGAAGAAATCTCTGTCGGACCATCGACGGCTCAGAAGCGAGAGGGGAACGTCGTCGGCCTTTTCCTTTCGCAGTCCTCCGCTTCCTCCAAAATTTCAGAAAGAACGGAGAAAATAGCTGAGGCTTTATTTATTTATTTTTTTCATATACGGCTACACAGCATATATCCAGAATTATACGTAGACTTCTACGTAATTAACGACGAAATTAGTCACCGCGGGACGACACGTCAGAATTGGTCGTCTTACTCATTTATCCGTCACCCTGTTCGTCCGCGTCTGGGACCACCGGCAGGGATCGTTATTTCACATTATGATCGACTGGTGGCGAGGCGAGTATGGAGAACATGACTGATAACGGCGACGATGCAGTGTGGAGAAGGCAGGACGTGCGAATCGGTTCACGATTTAAGTCACAATGTTGCGGACCCTTGTGACAAAAAAGCGTTTCGCTCAACCTCTTCGTGACGTTCTGTTTCAGTCGTTAAGTTCAACTAGGTAGCAGTCAAATTTGAGATGATAAATTTGATTTCATATAAAAAAATATTAGACCAGATTTATTGGATGATCGGTCCGACGCCACAGAAATTTTTCATCGATCACCAGGATAAATCAGAAAGTATTCGTGGTAGGCGATCTAAAAGTTTAGCGTCCCTGGGTTCACACCCTACTTGAAGGAAAATTCTTATAAAATATATCGTAGTTGAGGATCGAATCACGAATATCTAAAATAGCGATTAGTCGTCCGTTCTAATTCAGTCGTGGTGGCAGAAAGCCGATTCACTCGCCCTCAGCGTCCCCGTCAAGATGTCCCAGGGTCAACATGGAGGAGGTAAATCACGGGGGCTACTAGCCGGGATGTTGTGGCTAGTGCATGAGGAGAGCTGACACACTGGCTTAGTCAGGTTTTGACCCCCAGACCTCATGGTGGCAACACCCATGTACTAACCATCAGTTCATCCCATGGGGACAAAACACAAAAAAATATTAGACCAGGTAGCAGACGAATCTGGGATAACTGACCCGGTTCCACGGAAGTTTTCCATTGGTCACCAAGATAAATCGGGAAGTGTTCGCGGTGGGCGGTCTAGAAGTCCATCGTCCCAGGGGCCGCGCCCCATTTGAAGGAAACATTTCTACAAAATACGTCATAGCTAGGGGTCGAACAGTGGATGTCTAGGATAACGATTAGTCGTCCTACCACTGCACCACAGCCTTGGGGGTCGTTTTAATTCAGTTGTGGTGGCAAAAGGCGATTCGCTCGCCCCTAGCGTCCCCGCCAACCCGTCCCATGGTCAACACGGAGGAGATAAATCACGTGGGCTACTAGTCCGGATGTTGTGGCTAATGCGAATGGAGGGGCAGGCACACTGACTTTGCCAGGTTTGGACTCCCAAACATCTTGATAGCAATACCCACACACTAATCATCAGTGTTGGGACCGGGTGCATGTTGACATGGATGCGAGTTCGTAATTTTAAAATTAATTACGTGCAGCGGAAGGTTTAGCATAAATAATTTCTCAGATTATTTAACCACAGATCTAAGCATATAATTTTATCTTGTGTAGACATGATCATATATTTAAAATTTTGGAGAAACGTAAATTAATTTACATATTACCTCGCGTAACTCGAAGGAAGGGACGAGATCCAACCGTAAGCGTCCCTTGGAAGCTCCGCCTCTATTCGCGTCCACGCTGAGTATCTTCGGGATGACTTCGCAAAGCCACGAGTTTCGTGTTCTCGAGAACTACTAGATTCCCCGAGAATGCGACGAGAAAAACCAAGAGAGAAGTCGAAAGACTAACCACAAAAGGATGGCTAGCTGGTGCTCCTTCTTGGGGCTGGTTGGCGTACGACAAGAAGGGGAGAAGAGGAGGAGAGAAAGAGAGGGAGAGAGCCTATGCCTTCATCTCTATGATTCACCCTTTGTTGTGGCAGGCCAAGTAAAGAGGATGGAGGCTCTCTTTGGCCGGCCCATCCAAGTCAAGCCCTAATGAATTAAACTTATTTAATTCATCTATTAAGTCTTCAAAAGACTTAGCCATTTTAGCTTCCGACGCGTCTCTGAAAAATTCAGATTTGACTTATCGTTTGGCTCAACCAAACTTAATCTCTCTTGATTGGAAAATCCAATTTTCAACTCGTTTTAAATCCCTCAGATTACTCGTAGTGCGTGTGACTAAATAGACTTTCGATTTATGTTGGTCGTCTATAATTAATCAATTAATTATAGAACGATCATGAGTGGCACCTAGTAGTACATCATGATCCCCAATTAATCGAAAGATCAACGGTTGACCTCAGAAACAATTTTGAAACCCTTCAGCAGCTATAATGAATCGTGCCTCATTCCCTTCACCATCTTATACCCACTTGGTTCAGGACATGGTCTATGTGTGTCAGTCCCCACTAGGATGACTACGTGACACCTAGTCCAAGTAACGTTTTCTCGTCATACGGATTCTAATTACTCTCATGTATTTAAGAGATTCATAATCTGAACATGTCATGCTCTGGCTAGAGGCTTCGAGTAACAATTCGACGATAGGCCTCGGGTATACATCTCCTCGCAAGGAGTGGTGAATCCTTTGTAGGTTGTTCAAACATCTTCGGGCACTTTGGCTTATACCCAATCATCCCGGGTCCACACCTCCTTGGAGATGCTTGCTTAAGATGTCAAAGTATAAGTCTCCATGACCAAGATGACTTGAACACCGCAAGTCAAAGGAACATCGCACTTAAGCTGCAGTAAGAACTTCACTAACATATCTATATGTAGACTACCATATGAAGTTTTACAGCCAGTCACTCCAATGAACTAGTTCCCTTAACTAGCATTCATGTTTATCTCCGGGCATCTCAATGTCACCAGCCAGTGAGAATCAGCTGATTAGAGAATAACACATGTTAGTCTCAACAGAATTGATAGTGTCCGTATTTATCAATTCATCGACTAGGGACAATTTCAATACTTCACACTTGCACATGTAAAGATAATCACTAGTTGTGAATTCATCACAAAATCTCTCATGCTGTGAATTGTATTGCGGGCATTCAGTAAATGAGTTTAAGATCTCAATCAAATACACAAACATGTATACTCAAATAGTGAATATTTATTTATTAAAATAAATGATTACAATCATAAGGCGATTGTCTTAGGACACTTCTCTCATATCACTAACAAACTCCCACTTGGCCTAATGTCAATCGCTACAATACCCAATACCACAGGCTCTAACATGACCCTCAAACTTGCTTTGAGGCAAGGCCTTAGTTAAAAGATCCGCTAAATTCCTTTCAGTGGGAATTTTCTCAATTTGTATATCATTCCTACTTATAATCTCTCTGATCAGATGATAGTGGCGAAGCACATGTTTGGATCGCTGATGAGACCTTGGTTCATTCGCTTGTGCAATAGCTCCATTGTTATCGCAGTAAACCGGTATTGCTTCATCAATGGTTGGAACCACACCAAGTTCTGAGACAAACTTCTTGATCCAGACTGCTTCCTTTGCTGCTTCCGAAGCTGCAATATATTCCGCTTTCGTGGTAGAATCCGCTACGGTGTCTTGCTTGGAACTCTTCCAACTTATTGCGCCTCCATTCAAAATAAATACGTATCCGGACTGAGATTTAGAGTCATCCTTATCTGTCTGGAAACTGGTATCTGTATACCCACGTATTACCATATCACCTTCTCCATATATTAGGAACACATCCTTAGTGCTTCTTAAGTACTTGAGGATTGTCTTGACAACCGCCCAATGATCCATTCCTGGATCAGACTGGTATCTGCTTGTGACGCTCAGAGCATACGATACATCGGGCCTAGTACATAACATAGCATATATGATAGATTCTATCGCGGATGCATAAGGAATCTTATTCATGCAAATCCTCTCGTTTTCTGTGCGTGGACACATAGACTTCGAAAGGTTGATCCCATGCCTGATGGGAAGGTAACCTTTCTTGGATTCCGACATGCTAAACCTTTCTAGCACTCGGTCTATATATGTAGACTGCGAAAGACCAAGCAACCATTTTGATCTATCTCTATAGATTCTAATCCCAAGGATATAGGTTGCTTTTCCCAGGTCTTTCATGGAGAAAGTTTTGGACAACTAAATTTTAACTGACTGTAAGACTGATATATCGTTTCTTATAAGTAATATGTCATCGACATATAACACTAGGAATACGACTGCACTCTCATTAACCTTCTTGTACACACAAGGTTCGTCAGGATTTTGTGAGAAATCAAACTCTTTGATTGTCTCATCAAAACGGATGTTCCAGCTCTTGGATGCTTACTTTAGTCCATATATGGATCGTCGAAGCTTGCATACTTTGGTTTTATTAACCGATGTGAAACCTTCAGGTTGTATCATGTATACATCCTCAAGCAGGTTTCCATTAAGGAAAGCTGTTTTCACATCCATTTGTCATATCTCATAATCATAATGAGCTGCTATGGCCAGGAGCATCCGAATGGATTTAAGCATAGCTACTGGCGAATAGGTTTCGTCATAATCAATTCCTTATTTCTGACGATATCCTTTTGCCACTAATCTAGCCTTAAAGGTAACAACATTACCTTCCATGTCGATTTTCTTCTTGAAAACCCACTTGCACCCTATGGGCTTAATCCCTTCAAGTGGGTTGACCAAGTCTCATACTTGATTTTCGTACATGGAATCCATTTCCGACTTCATGGCTTCAAGTCATTTATCCCTTTTTGAATTTTTCAGAACATCTTCATAACTGATAGGTTCATCATCGTTAATGAGTAACACGTCGTTCGATTCACTTATGAGAAATCCGTATCTCTCTGGAATATTGTGTGTCCTATCAGACCTACGAAGAAGTTGTGTTGTTTTAGGTTCAACTGATAGTTCATCATTATGAGTTATTGGTTGTGGGTCTAGACTAGGTGTCTCTGTAATGTCTATTGGAGTTTCTTGAACTTCTTCAAGTTCAATGCTACTCCCACTGTTTTCTTGTAAAAGAAATTCTTTTTCTAGAAATACAGCATGCCTTGAAACAAACACCTTTTGTTCCAAGGGATGATAGAATTGGTAACCTTTCGTTTCCTTAGGGTATCCAATAAATAGACATTTATCAGACTTAACATCCAATTTGTCTGATACAGTCCGCTTTACATAAGCAGGATAGCCCCATATCTTTAGGTGAGATAAATGAGGTTTCTTACTATTCCACGTCTCATATGGAGTAGTAGAGACTACCTTAGTCGGGACTCTGTTTAGTAAGTAAACAGCTGTCTTAAGCGCATAACCCCAAAAGGAATTTGGAAGAGTTGCATGATTCATCATAGATCTAACCATGTCCATCAAGGTTCGGTTACGCCTCTCAGATACACCATTATGCTGTGATGTATATGGCGGAGTCCATTGAGACAATATCCCATTGTCCCTAAGATAATCTTGAAACTCTTGACTTAAGTATTCACCACCCCGATCGGATCGAAGTATCTTAATACTTTTGCCAAGTTGTTTCTCTACTTCACTTCTGAACTTTTTGAATTTCTCAAAAGCTTCATATTTGTGTTTCATTAAGAACACATACCCGAATCGTGAGTGATCATCGATAAAGGTAATGAAGTAGCTATAACCTCCTTGTGCAAGAGTTGACATTGGTCCATATATACATCAGTATGTATTAGACCAAGCAATTCTCCCACTGGTTTATCTTTTCCGGAAAAGGGTAATTTGGTCATCTTGCCTTTTAAGCATGATTCGCATGTATCAAATGAATCAGGTTCAAATGATTCCAGAATTCCACATCGGTGTAATTTGGTCATGCGTTTCATACTTACATGGCCAAGACGACAATGCCACGTATAGGAGTCTATTTGATTATCTATTCGAGCACGTTTGTTGCTAACTTCGATATTGAAAACGTCACCGGATAAATCTAACGTGTAGATACCATTGCATAAAGTTTGGGTCCCATAAAGAACATCATTTAAAGTTATGTAACATCAATTGTTACTAAAAATTAAATGATAACCCTTTTTATTCAAGCATGAAATAGATACAATGTTCTTTATTAATGAAGGAACAAAATAACAATTATCCAATTCTAAGACAAGTCCAGTAGGGAGCTTTAGCAAATATGTTCCGATGGCAACAGTAGCAATCTTTGCTCCATTTCCAACACGCAAATTCGCTTCTCCCTTGACGGGTCTTCTTCTATTCCTTAGCCCCTGTATGTCATTACATATATGTGAGCTACATCCAGAATTAAGTACCCAGGTGTACGAGGAAATAGAGTGACATTCAATAACGAAGATACCTGAAGAGGATGGGACATTGGATGTCTTCTTCTTCAAGGACTCAAGATAAACCTTGCAGTTTCTTCGCCAGTGGCCCTCCTTGCCGCAGTGATGGCAAGTGCCTTTTTGTGCCTTTTCAATCTTTTTGGCCTTTTTCTTCCTTCCCTTATTTTGTTCTTTGGGCTTCCTCTTAGAGCCTTTCTTTGAGGAACCAACTAACAGTACCGTCTTCTGATCCTGCTTTATTGAAGGCTCTACAGTCTTCAGCAGGTTAAGCAACTCAGGAATGATAGTCTTCAGTTTGTTCATCCGATAGTTCATCACAAACTGTGAGTAACTCTTGGGCAAACAATGCAGAATTAAGTCAATACTTAGTTCGTGATCCATTACAAATCCGAGTGTGCCTAGTCGCTCAATGTACCCCAACATCTTCAACACAAACTATGAAACAGAAGTGTCTTCCTGCATCTTAGAGGTGAAGAGGAGTCTGGAGACCTCAAACCTTTCGGATCTCACCTGCTCGTCAAATAGCTCATGAAGATGGAAGACGATGGTATGAGCATCCATATGCTCATGCTGCTTTTGTAGCTCAGGTACCATAGAGGCCAGTATGATGCAACTCGCAAGTTCAGAATCGGCCACATAATTCTGATAGGCCACTAACTGGTCTAGAGTTGCATCTTCAGGAGGATGGTTGGGAAGTTATTCTTCAAGGACATAAGCAAGCTTTTCTGTCTTGAGGACTATCCTCAGGTTTCGAAGCCAGTCCATGAAGTTTGGCCCAGTCAGCTTATTGGTGTCCAAAATGGAACGCAAATTCAGAGAAGACATGATCAGGTGATTATCCTAGAAATACAAATTGAGGTTATGTGATGAGAATGATAAAGAATGCATCAATATACATTAATTAAATCCTATTTATTTTTCGAATTTAATAACCCTTTTTATCAATTCGGGAGATCGTAGGAACATCTCCAAATAGGTTGATATCCAACCATAGATAAGAACAACCATGGCTAGAGTCCATCAAGTTATTCTTAGCTATAAAGGTAGGTAATTATACCGATTACATATTATACATATGTAACTATCACATTATGCTATCAACTAATTGAATGTTTGCATAAATCATTGGGTTGTTAACTTATTAACAAGTATGCAACAATATACATAGCACCCAACTGCACCTCTCTTTACATCGACCTTGGCTGTGGTACAACAAATCGATGCTCCAAGCTTAAGGCTGACCCATTAATCAAGAAATAGTTTTAATATGGTTGGAGCTCATTCAACCGTTTAGTCAGGCTTCGATGTGTCCAACAACCAAAACTAAGGATTGACCTCTGACTCCAACTATATTAATCATAAACTAATTCCATGGTTTGAACATGTTGAGGTTCAAGCCGGGCATGGATGTGTCCATCAACCCAAACGAGAAACAAAACTCCGGTTCTAACCATATTAATGGAAAGTGTTGACCTTAATATTTTGTAAGGGGTTTTGGGCCTCATCCTTTTCTTTTATGCACATTCATGACATATAATTATGTCATGTTCTAACGATTTCCTTAATAAAGTATGTATGTAACTTAATTTATCAAGTCTCATTAATTGAATTAGGAACCGGATTTCCTTATTCTAATTTCATACTTTATTCAAGGAATTGTTTTGGGAAACAATTTCCTGAATTATCATAATCAATTTCGAAAACAATATGTTTAAGATTTTAATTTTTCTAAATCAAATCTTATTAAATTAAGAGACAGATTCCCTTAATTCAACCACATATTATTTTCATCAAAATCTTATTTAAGAAAATATACTTTATAGGAAACAATTTTCCTAATTAATTTTGGAGACAATAATATGTAAGAGCATCACCTCATAAATCAAATAAGGAAATTATCGTTTGAGAATCACCTCAAAAATTTCTAAGATTTGATCACATATTTTATTTATGGAAAATTAATATCAATAATTTAATTTGGATTGCTCCCCGAGGCTCAATCCAAATTAAACATTTGACAATTTAAATTCAATTTAGGAAATTTAATAATAACAACTAACTTTAAATTGGACGGCTCCCCGAGGCTCAATCCAAAATAAAGAATTTTGTAAATAATTTAATTTTCAATTATAAATTTAAATGCCAATTAATATTCTCATAATTTGTCTAGACATTCTTGAAAGAAAGTGTCCAAAATTGTGAGCTTTCTATAAATGGAAAGTTTCCAAAAATAAAAGGTTTTCAGAATAATTGTAAGTTTCTGGTACAAAAAAAACTTACGTTTTTTCAAAATTGGAAAATTTCCAAAATAGGAAATTTCCAAAATTGTAAAGTTTCCAAAAATGAAAAGTTTTCACAATTATCATAAAATTTCAGAAACAGAGATATTTCAAAAGTTTGCGAAATTTCATGAGGATTTCCAAACTTTGAAATTCCTAAATCGAAAATTTACCATAATTGGAAAGTTTCCATAATTGAAAATTTTCCAAAATTGAGATCATGATAAAGCTTTCCGTAAAACAATTATATGATTATGTCGAACACAAACCTCGGCTCTGATACCACTGTTGGGACCGGGTGCATGTTGACATAGATGCGGGTTCATAATTTTAAAATTAATTACGTGCAGTGGAAGGTTTAGCATAAATAATTTCTCAGATTATTTAACCACACATCTAAACATGCAATTTTATCTTGTGTAGACATGATCATATATTTAAAATTTTGCTGAAACGTAAACAAATTTACATATTACCTCGCGTAACTCGAAGGAAGGGACGAGATCCAACTGTAAGCGTCCCTTGGAAGCTCCGCCTCTATTCGCGTCCACGCCGAGTATCTTCGGGATGACTTCGCAAAGCCACGAGTTTCGTGTTCTCGAGAACTACTAGATTCTCCAAGAATGCGATGAGAAAAACTAAGAGAGAAGTCGGAAGACTAACCACAAAAGGATGGCCAGCTGGTGCTCCTTCTTGGGGCTGGTTGGCGCACGGCAAGAAGGGGAGAAGAGAAGGAGAGAAAGAGAGGGAGAGAGCCTATGCCTTCATCTCTATGATTCACCCTTTGTTGTGGCCGGCCAAGCAAAGAGGATGGAGGCCCTCTTTGGCCGGCCCATCCAAGCCAAGCCCCAATGAATTAAACTTATTTAATTCATCTATTAAGTTTTCAAAAGACTTAGCCATTTTACGCTTTCGATGCGTCTCTGAAAAATTCAGATTCGACTTATCGTTTGGCTCAACCAAACTTAATCTCTCTTGATTGGAAAATCTAATTTTTAACTCGTTTTAAATCCCTCGAATTACTCGTAGTGCGTGTGACTAAATAGGCTTTCGATTGATGTTGGCCGTCTATAATTAATCAATTAATTATAGAACGATCATGAGTGGCACCTAGAAGTACATCATGATCTCCAATTAATCGAAAGATCAATGGTTGATCTCAGAAACAATTCTGAAACCCTTCAACAGCTATAATGAATCGTGCCCCATTCCCTTCACCATCTTATACCCACTTGGTTCAGGACATGGTCTATGTGTGTCAGTCCCCACTAGGCTGACTATGTCACACCTAGCCCAAGTAACGTTTTCTCGTCCTACGGATTCTAATTACTCTCATGTATTTAAGAGATTCATACTCTGAACATGTCATGCTCTGACCAGAGGCTTCGAGTAACAATCCGACGATAAGCCTCGGGTATACATCTCCTCACAAGGAGTGGTGAATCCTTTGTAGGCTGTTCAAACATCTTCGGGCGCTTCGGCTTATACCCAATCATCCCGGGTTCACACCTTCTTGGAGATGCTTGCTTAAGATGTCAAAGTATAAGTCTCCATGATCAAGATGACTTGAACACCGCAAGTCAAAGGAACATCGCACTTAAGCTGCAGTAAGAACTTCATTGACATATCTATATGTGGACTACCATATGAAGTTTTACAGCCAGTCACTCCAATGAACTAGTTCCCTTAACTAGCATTCATAGTTATCTCCAGACATCTCAATGTCACCAGCCAGTAAGAATCAGCTGATTAGAGAATAACTCATTCTAGTCTCAGCAGAATTGATAGTGTCCGTATTTATCAATTCATCGACTAGGGACAATTTCAATACTTCACAATTGCACATGTAGAGATAATCACTAGTTGTGAATTCATCACAAATTCTCTCATGGTGTGAATTATATTGCGGACATTCAGTAAATGAGTTTAAGATCTCAATCAAATACACAAACATGTATACTCAAATAGTGAATATTCATTTATTAAAATAAATGATTACAATCATAAGGCGATTGCCTTAGGACACTTCTCTCATATCACTAACAATCAGTTCATCTCATGAGGACTCCATTCTAATTCAGTTGTGGTGACAAAAGGCGATTCACTTATCTCTAGCGCCCAGTCAACCTGTCCCATGGCCAATACGAAGGAGGTAAATTATGAAGGCTACTAGCCGGGATACTGTGGCTAGTGCATGAGAAAGACGGGTATACTGATTTTATCAAATTTTGACCTCAGATCTTTTGGTGACAACCGTTCTAATTCAGTCATGACATCACGTGAGGTTAATGATTGATCATTGAAGTCAGTTAATCCATGCTTAATTTAAATCAGATTTTGTGAGAATCTTATTGAAAAGAGCTTCCTTCTCGAATGCTCCTTCTCGGGTTAGTATAACAATAATGATATGCAGCGCAAAAATTTCACACAAAATGCTCAGCGACACAGTCAGCAAACCCACGTGGCAAATGAGAAAACATAAAAGAAGAGAAAAAGTCATCGCCGCCATCCCCGCCCCATTTCTTCAACAAAACCCTAAGCAAGAAAGAAGTCATCGCCTCTCCGCCGCTATCACGCCATCCCCGCCCCCTTTCTTCGACGAAACCCTAAGAGAAACGAAGCCATCGCCTCTCCGCTGCTGTGGCGCTATCCCCACCCCCTTTCTTCGATCAAACCCTAAGAGAAATGAAGCCTCGTTTGTAGCACCACCCCCTCCCCTTTCTCACATGAGCGCAAGGATCGCAAGAGCTTCACCGACCAAACCCTGTGGTCAGCGCCTCCAGCGACCGACCGATCCAACGACAACGATGCTCATCTTAGCTGCCTCCAACCCTTAAAATGAAGTCGTGTATCCACCAGCGCCTCCAACCCTAAGATTCAGCGCCTCCAGAGCTTCACCGATCGCACTATTTGCTTCATCCGACATCAAGTGGCAGTAGGTATCTGTCACGCCCCGAGACCCAGGAGCTGCTGATCCAATAGAAAATCGGACAGCACCTCCCCTGTCCGGCGGACAATTTACACATACACACAGATAATATAACAAACACAATATATATATATATATATATGCACAACCACGCAGTTTAAAGGGCCTCAGGCCTCCAATCCACACATATATAACTGCATAAATGACTATACGTCGTAAATCCAGAATCCGAACTCACCTGAGCTGCCGGGGGGCAGGAACAAAACCAAAACCAAGCGAAGTCCAACATAGGACTCAAAAGTACAATACCATCGAATAAAACGTGAGTACATATTCGAAACATAACAACGGAAGCATAGTAAATACTACAGGGTCCATAAACGAAACAACGGAAAGCAAAAACCAAAAAGAGCTCCTCTGGAGCTGGGGACTGGCAGCTCGGGATCTTCTCGCAGACATCAACCTGGAATAAACATGTATGGCAACGGGGTGAGTCCATAGCTCAGCGAATACCCAACAGATATGCATAGAAAGTTATACTAACAACAAGTGTTCCGCTAATACAGTCTCATATCAACAAAAGGTGAAAGACTGGAACTGAAAATACTGGGTAGATACATACCTGAATCCATCTAAACCTGGAAAGAGGGTAATAAATACCAAAGGAAAACCAATAGGCATATAAACACAAATAACAAGTCTCCAGTATATGCGATGTCAAACAATTGCAGCAAACAATGCACGATGCAAAGTATGCACATGGTGCAATGACATGTGTCACCCCTGACACCAGACAGATCATCGTACACCTATCATAGGGACGTCTGAACGGGTAGGGCTCTGACAACTGTACACCCTGCCATCACTACTCATGAGTGACCGGGTGGACAGGATGCTGGCGAGGGACCACCCCTCTACCCCAAGCAATGGGGGAGCTCCGCTCTCATCTCCTCGTGGCTCAGTACGAGAAGGGATCCCTGCTTGCTACCATGCCCGCGCTCACCCTCCTCATAGTGGCTGAACGGAGCAATACAGGGCAAATGCACACATCTACGGTATCCACTAACCCATGAGTGGTCGTGTGTGCATGTCATGTACCGGAAGACGATTAGGCTCAACCACAAGGGAGTCGCTGATCGCCGGCATGCAACCGTGCAAGGATGGTGTATGATAGATACACATACCTCCCTCCCAAGTCCTCCGTATACTAAGTCTCAGTCTGAAATCCTATAACAGGGAAAACAAGTAACCTACAAGGTATACTGACCGGAAAACTATCAATCCCTCAAGGTCAAATGCAGGAGACAATACCCCGATCTCTAGCATACAAATAGGTATGGCAATACCTGAGACTATATGAAACTAATAGCAGAATAACTCAAGGATGAACAACAAGTATCCAGAACTGGCATAATAAACAGGGATAAACAACAATATCCAGAATAGACATAATAACCAGAGATAGCGTAAAATCTTACTGCTATCTATAACATTCTATGCATAACAAAATGACAATATCAAGATAGATAAGTCAAAGGGTACCCGCCTCCAAAGTGGAAGTCCGTATCAAACGCGATAGAACCACCCGCCAATAATCCGATCAAACTCCTGTATCAAGGATGTATTTAATTAGCTATTATACAAATGATCGCTAACTAAGAAATCCCTAAACCCTGCTCGGGTTAATCTAACCATTTCCTTTCCATTTAATTACCCCTAATTAAATGAAAGGTTTCTAATTACTCATCGTAATTAACATTAGGTTTATTTCCAATTCAACCTCATCACGATTAGGTTCAATCCTAAACTAACCCAGGTCAAGGTTTGCAGACCGAGATGGATTCAAAGGATTTAATCTTCATTATTGCAATCATTCAATTAGCCCAATTAAAGAACAAAACCGATTAAACCAATCCCAAACATCCAGCATCTACTAATCTAATCACCACACAATAAATCTCTAGATCTTACCTGATAAAATGGTTGGCATAAATCCAATCACAGCTTAGGTATAAAACTCAATTCCATTTCCACAGGAACTCACCGCAAGTAGCACCAAAGCCAAATTTCTGATTGAATCAGCTACAATTTCCTCGTCAACGCCATCAAAGACTTCCGAGTAATCAACCCACGACAGAATCTAACTCCCAGCTCTAAGCAAAAACCTCCCGGTGGATTTGAAGCAGAAGCAGGAATGGAGTCCAAATTCCAAATTCCTTGACCAAACCTGCCATTACACGCGAATCAGCTAGTATCCGAAACCTTGAGTCCATCCACCCCATACCAGATATCCAATAGATAGGAAACCATACCTAGTTTGCTAGCCCTAGTTGTCTCCGACGTCAAGTGGCTCAGAGGAAAGCAGTGGTCGCTGAATGAGTTCGACTGCGATTAGGGCTTGCAAACGAACGAACGAAGAAGTCACCTCTTGGCTGCGACCCAGGTTCGCGGAGAAGAGATGCGGAGGATGAGCTTCTCTTGCGGCTAGGTCACTCGAAGAGGAGAGGAAGGAAATCGGGTCGGCGTCGACCGTGGCTAGGCTGCGCTGCACTAGGGCACGCGAACGGGGAGAAGGAAGTTGGCGTCGGCTAGGGCAGCGAGACAGGCACGGGATCGGGCTGAGAAGAAGAAGAGGCTGCGGCTGAACCGAGCCCTTAACCGACCCTTTTAAGTTGGCCTTTTGCATTTTGGTCCAGCCCTTTTCGGCCTAATCGCAAGAACACCCCTAGGCTTAAGGTTATATACGCTATAGCCCTTGTAACTATTCGTTTTATTACATTTTGGGTTCCTAGATTTGTGTCCAAGGACTCGAAAGCCCTGGAACCTATCCGGTAATCCTCCAAAAATTACCGGGAGCTAGTCGAAAGTGTCGGATTTAACAGTATCATCCTCATCATATCGTCATCTTATTCCTTTTTTTCGTGCGATCGCCATTGGCTTGATGTCGCGAGTACTATCAAGATCATTTCAATGCACCTTTTGTGCAATTGAAGAACAAAATGATTCTGTGTCATGTCGGTTATGTTTTCTTGCTTTTGGTACTAGATTCAATCTAATGAATTGTTAAATCAATTGTTAGATATAATAGTAACAATTGTTATATCAATTGTTAGATATAATAGTGCCAAAAGGAAAGCTCGAAAATTATCTACTGAATTGTTCACTTAGAATATTCTTTCTTGCTTTATGTTTGCCAATAATTATTTTGTTTGAATTTAGGTTGTAAAATTGTTATGGAGCAAGAACTATTAAATGAGGGTGATGTGCAAACGTTGGGTGATTCGTCAAATTCAAATGCAGTTGATATTCCACAAGTTGGGATGCATTTTTCATCTGAACAAGAAGTTCGTGATTTTTACAAATCATATGCATAAGGACTTGGATTTGGTATTTCAAATCTAGGTTCCAAAAAAGGAGATGATGGTCAACTAAAGTATTTTTCATTTGGATGCTCTAAAAATGGTCAATCCTTTCCTAGAGTGAAAAATTCCTTTTATCCTAGACCTAGTACCAAAACGGATTGCAAAGCAAAAATTAATCTAACAATTCTGAATGATGGAGTATGTGTCATCACTAGTATTCAACTTGATCACAATCATGCATTAAGTCCAAGGAAGTCAAGACATTTTAGATGTAATAAAGTGTTAGATTCTCAAACTAAGAGAGAATTAGAGTTGAATGATCAAGCGGGAACAACTTTGAGTAAGAGTTTTCAATCATTTGTTGTTGAAGCTAGTGGCCATGAAAATTTATCATCTGATGAAAGAAATTATAGAAATTATGTGGCCGAAGCATGAAGATTAAGGCTTGGGAATGGTGATGCAGAAGCCTTGAATAATTACTTTTGTCATATGCAAAGTAGAAATTCAAATTTCTTTTATGTGATTGACGTAGATGAGGATTCTCGCATAAGAAATATATTTTGGGCTAATGGCAGATGTAGGGTTGCATGTGATTTTTTTTTCTGATGTTGTTACTGTTAGTGAGAGCCCTAGAGCCAATCATATAATGATTACTTTTTGGACTCATTGTATCATATTCTTGTATATATATTTCTTATATATAAAGGCATTTCTTATGGTTATTGTACTTATGTGTATTGGTGCCAAATAACTTAGTATAATAACGTCCTTGAGTAGAAGGTTCTTATCTATATCAATCGATTAGTTGAATCGATAGTGAGATGATATAGAGAACACTACTCTTAATTATTCCTAGTCAAGTATTAACATTCAAGGACAATGTTAATGCATAGAGACTAGCATGTAGGTCAACATGATGACTTAATCTCACAAGTCATGGATATGAGATATCAAGTTGACACATGGGTATACATTAGAGAATGTATACTGAATGGCCCGCCATGAGAAAGTATCATGGATCGTTATATGAGTGTTATATACTTTCTCATGTGACTATTAGTATGACTATAGTCCTAGACCTGAAGTTTCCATAGTTCCCTACATAAGGAGTTACGTACTTTGGCTTCTTCAAACGTCACCCGTAACTGGGTGGACTATAAAGGCGATTACTGGGTTTGTAACAAATTATGCGGAGGGATGTGAGTAACGTAGATGGGATCTATCCCTCCTATATGACGGGAGTGATATCTTCATTCTTGATAGAGTAAGACCACTAAGTGCATGGCCATGCCCAAATAAGGCAATATTAGATATTGAGCTTATTTGATTATAGTGAGTCTACTTGGAGATCAAGACATATAGATTGATTTGAGGATGACACGGTCTATGCCTCATGAAAGATCAATCTAGATATCGAGGATAGAAGGACGTTGTCACATATTGTGATGGTCACAATTATTAGTCACAATGGTGATGTTGGATCTCGACATTCTTGTAACTTGGGTAGCAATGATGTGTTGCTAGATACCTCTCATTGCTTATGTCCTTAAATAGGTTTAAGGGCATTGCCAAAGTTACAAGAACCTATAGGGTCACACACATAGAGCAATAGATGGAGAATAAGTCCATATGATGGACCGAGAGTAATGAAGTCAAAGTTTGACTTTGGCTAAATATGGAAAGTCCATAAAAGGCAAGTTTGACTTGACTCAAATTAGACAACTTGAGTTGGACTCGAGTTTGATCCAAGTGTTGGATGAATCTAATCATGGGAGAATAATGAAGTCAAAGTTTGACTTTGGCTAAATATGGAAAGTCCATAAAAGGCAAGTTTGACTTGACTCAAATTAGACAACTTGAGTTGGACTCGGGTTTGATCCAAGTGTTGGATGAATCTAATCATGGGAGAATAATGAAGTCAAAGTTTGACTTTGGCTAAATATGGAAAGTCCATAAGAGGCAAGTTTGACTTGACTCAAGCCACATCACCTTGACTTGACCAAGTGATGACTTGGCATCATCATCAAGGCTAAGTAACCTCCCCATTTGAATTTTGAATTCAAATAGGGGTTACCTAAGGTGGTGGCCGGCCACTTAATGGCCATTAATGGCCATTAAGTGGCCGGCCACTTAAGTCCATATGTGGGTGTGTGATTGATTCCTCTCCTAACTTGGTTTTTGTTTCGTTTTTGCTCTCCCTCTCCTCTCATCTTGCCGAGACCCCAAGGAGTGCTAGCACACTTTTGGGCTCTCCTCTCCACTCTCTTGCTTGTGTGGATACTTCTAGAGGGTTGCTACTTTGCATCCTTGAGATCCGACACCAACCGAGGAGCGAGCGGGAATTGCGGGGCACGCATCGAAGGTAGTTTTTTCTCTTCTCTAATAGATCTAGGTTGTAGATCGGTGTTTGAAGCATGTAAACGAGCACTCGTACATTTTGAAATGGTTTTCTTCGCTCGGATCCTTTCTATTGGGGCTTTCGGGGTTTCCGCGACGCGAAAAAGCAGTTTTCGCGGCCCGAAAAACCCTACAGTGGTATCAGAGCCACGAGCGAAGCTTGTGCTCGTTCTGGTTTTTATTTTTTTGTATTAGATACAAAATTTAGATAATTTTATGCTTCTGTAATTTTTCTAAATTTTAGGATTTTTGAGTATTTTTCCTCGTAGAGGCAAAGCGACGAGTGCGAAGCACTTGTAGACTTTGCCACCGAGAAAAACTTCTCCGAAACGGCAAGTTTCGCCCAAATGGATTTTGGGACAGCGGGTAAAGGCGCTGTATAATCACAAGAAGACACTCGTGAAGGATATTTCACGAGTAGGGGTGCTGCCCCTAACCCCGCAAGGGGCCTTGTCTCGCGATTACGCCCGAAACCCGCTTACCGGGACCGCCGCGGAGTTGTGACTTGAAAAATTCTAAAAATCAGTAGAAAAATTATATAAAATCTGTAAAATTACATAATTTTGAATTATGTACAGTAGCATGATGGTTATGGCCCAAAACCCAATTTTTAATAAGATTAAAATTGTGTTGTAATTCATAATACGGCCTGCGCGCCGTTTTTGTACATGTGCGTGTTGTATTGTGTTTGCGACCTGCGTGCCGGCTTTTAATATTTTATTTCTGTTGTATTTCATATTTAGACTCGAATGTAACTCGAGTATAAAAATTTGTAATGTACAAAAGTGAAGACGACGGAAATTCGGGAGAACTAGCCGACAACACCAAGACGATCAAGAGGAAGCGCTTGGAGAAGCCGCTAGACCTAGGTTGACCATCGGATCCTCTCATTGGCTTGAGAGGGTCTTAGCAGGGCCATGACCAAGTCACTTATGTTTATTTTTATTATTGCTATGCTTGTGATGTATATGATGCATGATAATGTAGAATAGTAAAAATAAACTTAAGTGTATGAGATGCACAAGTAATGTGGGAACCACATTTTGATGTGCACTTAATACACATTTAGGATTAAATTAGATTTCATAAATGCCTAGATGTGATGCACATCCTCGATTAGATTAGATCTAAAATCGAATCAACTCGTAAACGCCTACCGGGTCCTGATACCCATCACTACCTCGATCATATGCGCTTATCGATTCTGCCAAAGCAGAGCAACACATTTAATCTTGGTAGGATGCGGAGGGACAATCTTGGTCCCGCCTATCACGGCTCGGGTTAGATCGAGCTCAATCAGATTGAGTAACTAGTTAACTCAATTGGATCGAGTAAAGCTATAGGCGTATTCCAATAGTTGG
>JAGFNQ010007921.1:46323-103950 GCA_024364735.1 Boesenbergia rotunda
AAGGCGCTGTATAATCGCAAGAAGACACTCGTGAAGGTTATTTCACGAGTAGGGGTGCTCCCCTAACCCCGCAAGGGTCCTTGTCTCGCGATTACGCCCGAAACCCCGCTTACCGGGACCGCCGCGGAGTTGTGACTCGAAAATTCTAAAAATCAGTAGAAAAATTATATAAAATTTGTAAAATTACATAATTTTGAATTATGTACAGTAGTGTGATGGTCATGGCCCAAAACCCAATTTTAATAAGATTAAATTGTGTTGTAATTCATAATACGGCCTGCGCGCCGTTTTTTACATGTGCGTGTTGTATTGTGTTTCCGACCTACGTGTCGGCTTTAATATTTTATTTCTGTTGTATTCATATTTAGACTCGAATGTAACTCGAGTATAAAATTTGTAATGTACAAAAGTGAAGACGACGGAAATTCCGGAGAACTTGGACTCAGGAGAACTAGCCGACAACACCAAGACGGTCAAGAGGAAGCGCTTGGAGAAGCCGCTAGACCTAGGTTGACCATCGGATCCTCTCATTGGCTTGAGAGGGTCTTAGTAGGGCCATGACCAAGTCACTTAAGTTTTTTATTATGCTATGGTTGTGATGTATATGATGCATGATAATGTAGAATAGTAAAAATAAACTTAAGTGTATGAGATGCACAAGTAATGTGGGAACCACATTTTGATGTGCACTTAATACACATTTAGGATTAAATTAGATTTCATAAATGCCTAGATGTGATGCACATCCTCGATTAGATTAGATCTAAAATCGAATCGACTCGTAAACGCCTACCGGGTCCTGATACCCATCACTACCTCGATCATATGCGCTTGTCGATTCTGCCAAAGCAGAGCAACACATTTAATCTTGGTAGGATGCGGAGGGACAACCTTGGTCCCGCCTATCACGGCTCGGGTTAGATCGAGCTCAATCAGATTGAGTAACTAGTTAACTCAATTGGATCGAGTAAAGCTATAGGCGTATTCCAATAGTTGGAAAGGTAGGACAAGATCGCATTTATCAATAGTCTTGGGCGATTTAGCCAAAGCTAACTCAAGATTATTCATAAATGTTAATTCTTGATCCTATAAACAAGTGTTGCATAGAGATGTAATTGATAAATTAGTTATCTACCGATCATACTAAGTCTTGGGCGATTTAGCCAAAGCTAACTCAAGGCATAGTATGATGTGGATCTTGTCCCACATAAATTATAGTAAATTGGTACGGATCTAGTAGTGTGGTTTGACCACTCCAATGACTTGATTCCACCGAAATTCCTATAATTTAGTGGGAGCATCATTTAATTAAAGGCCTAATTAGATGATTACTAGAATATGATATTTATTCTCTGCATTTATCTGTTGAAGATTGCCATGTCTTCAAACGCGAACACTCTCTCTCTGCGATCTGTCCTTGAGAAGGACAAGCTCACTGGAGCTAATTTCCTGGACTGGTACAGGAACTTGAGGATAGTCCTCAAACAGGAACGTAAGTGTTACGTTCTAGAGCAAGCAGTTCCTAAAGCACCACCACCCTCAGCCATCCGTAGCGTTAGAGATGCTCATCAGAAGCATCAAGACGACGCGTTAGACGTGTCGTGCCTAATGCTATGCTGCATGTCCTCTGAGCTTCAGAAGCAACATGAGAACATGAATGCTTACGATATGATTGACCACCTCAAGCAATTATATCAAGGGCAGGCAGGGCATTGGAAGCGGAACTGCAAGGTATACCTGGAGGATCTTAAGAAGAAGAGAAGCGAGCCTTCTACTTCAGGTATATATGTTATAGAAGTCAACCTTTCTATTTCTATATCATGGGTATTAGATACTGGATGTGCTTCTCACATTTGTACCAATGTGCAGGGGCTAAGAAATAGCAGGGCATTGGCAAAGGGCGAGGTGGACCTACGAGTAGGCAATGGAGCACGAGTTGCTGCTGTTGCTATAGGAACTTATTTTCTATCTCTGCCCTCTGGGCTTGTACTGGAACTAGATGATTGTTGTTATGTACCTGCACTTACTAAGAACATAATTTCTGTTTCTTGTCTAGACAAGAAAGGCTTCTCATTTATAATTAAGAACAAATGTTGTTCAGTCTATTTAAATGAAATGTTCTATTGTAGTGCAGATCTTATCAACGGACTCTACATTCTAGACTTAGAACGCCCTATCTATAATGTAAGTACCAAGAGGTTGAGATCAAATGAGTTGAACCCAACCTATCTCTGGCACTGTCGCTTAGGCCACATAAATGAGAGTCGCTTGTCCCAGCTCCATAAGGATGGATTGCTGGATTCATTTGATTTTGAATCATATGAGACATGCGAGTCATGCCTTCTAGGCAAGATGACTAAGACTCCCTTTAGTGGACATAGCGAGAGGGCAACAGATTTGTTAGGACTCATACATTCTGATGTATGTGGCCCTTTCAATGTTGCTGCTCGAGGTGGTTATAGATACTTCATCACATTTACTGATGATTTCAGTAGATATGGTTATGTGTACTTGATGACACATAAGTCCGAGTCCTTTGAAAAGTTCAAAGAATTCAGAAATGAAGTACAAAACCAACTCGACAAGAGTATTAAAATACTTCGATCAGATCGAGGTGGAGAATACTTGAGCCATGAGTTTCGTGACTATTTAGCTGAGTGTGGGATTCTATCTCAACTCACTCCTCCTGGGACACCACAGTGGAATGGTGTATCTGAAAGGAGGAATCGTACCTTATTAGATATGGTACGATCTATGATGAGTCACGCAGATCTTCCTATATCCTTTTGGGGATATGCTCTAGATACGGCAGCGTTCACACATAACCGTGTTCCATCAAAGGCGGTCATGAAGACACCATATACGATATGGACTGGGAGGAGTCCCAAGATGTCTTTCATGAGAGTTTGGGGTTGTGAGGCTTACGTTAGACGTCAAGTCTCAGACAAACTGGGACCCAAGTCCGATAAGTGCTATTTCGTGGGATATCCCAAGGAAACTAAGGGATATTACTTCTACATTCCCAGTCAACACAAAGTGTTTGTTGCTAAGACTGGGGTCTTTTTAGAAAGGGACTTTGTTTCTAGAAAGACTAGTGGGAGTTCGTTTGATCTTGAAGAAGTTCAAGACAACGACCATAGCACTGAGCCCTTGATGGATACTGAACAGGAACCACAAGAAGTTGTGGATGAGATTGTTACACAAGAAGTTGTGGAACAACAACCTGTTCAGGTAGACCTACCTCTTCGCAGGTCTGATAGGGTACGTCGTCAGCCTGAGAGATATTCATTTCTCTTGCCTGACCATGATGACGTTATGATCATTGAGAATGAGCCTACCACCTATCAGGAAGCTGTGATGAGCCCAGATTCTAAGTCATGGTTGGAAGCCATGAGATCCGAAATAGAATCCATGTACACTAACCAAGTTTGGACCTTGGTTGATCCACCTGAAGGGGTCAAACCCATTGGGTGTAAGTGGGTCTTTAAGAGAAAGCCTAACATGGATGGACTTACTCATACCTATAAGGGTAGACTGGTAGCTAAAGGTTTCAAGCAAATTCATGGTATTGACTATGATGAAACTTTTTCTCCAGTAGCGATGTTTAAGTTCATTCGGATCATGCTTGCTATTGCAGCCTACCACGATTATGAGATCTGGCAGATGGATGTCAAAACAGTGTTTCTGAATGGAAACCTCCTCGAGGATGTGTACATGACACAGCCTGAGGGTTTTGTAGATCCACAGCATACTGGCAGAGTATGCAAGCTGCATAGGGCCATTTATGGTCTAAAGCAAGCTTCTCAGAGCTGGAACCTTCGATTTGATGATGCGATCAAACAGTTTGGTTTCATCAAGAACGAAGATGAACCTTGTGTCTACAAGATGGTTAGTGGGAGCACAGTAGTCTTCCTAGTCTTGTATGTGGATGACATACTACTCATTGGGAATGACATTCCTTCACTACAGTCTGTGAAGACTTGGTTGGGGAATTCCTTCTCAATGAAAGACTTAGGTGGAGCAGCCTATATTCTAGGCATAAAGATTTATAGAGATAGATCTAAGAGATTGCTTGGCCTAAGTCAGAGTACATACATTGATACCGTTTTGCAACGGTTTGCCATGCAGAATTCCAAGAAGGGAAATCTGCCAATGTCACATGGTGTGAGTCTTTTGAAGACTCAGAGTCCCTCTTCTAGAGAGGAGAGAGACCGCATGGATAAGATCCCTTATGCTTCTGCCATAGGATCTATCATGTACGCCATGTTATGTACTCGTCCTGATGTCTCGTATGCTTTGAGCATGACGAGCAGGTACCAGTCAGATCCAGGTGAACGTCACTGGATAACGGTCAAGAATATCCTTAAGTACTTGAGAAGGACTAAGGAATATTTTTTGATATTTGGAGGCGATGAGCATCTAGTTGTAAAGGGTTACACTGATGCCAACTTCCAAACCGACCAGGATGATTACAGATCGCAGTCAGGGTTCGTGTTTTGCTTGAATGGCGGAGCTGTGAGCTGGAAGAGTTCGAAGCAGGACACAGTTGCAGATTCTACAACAGAAGCTGAGTATATTGCTGCATCAGAGGCAGCAAAGGAGGCAGTTTGGATCCGCAAGTTCATCACTGAGCTTGGGGTAGTTCCTAGCATATCTGATCCCGTAGAGCTCTATTGTGACAACAATGGAGCTATTGCGCACGCTAAGGAACCTCGCTCACACCAGCGGACCAAACACATACTACGGCGATTCCATCTCATTCGAGAGATCATCGATCGAGGAGATGTGAAGATTTGCAGAGTACCCACAGAGGCTAACGTCGCAGATCCCTTGACCAAGGCTTTGGCACAGATGAAGCATGATGGTCACACTAGGTCATTGGGTATTAGATACTACAGCGATTGGCACTAGTGCTAGTGGGAGATTGTTAGTGAGAGCCCTAGAGCCAATCATATGATGATTACTTTTTGGACTCATTGTATCATATTCTTGTATATATATTTCTTATATATAAAGACATTTCTTATGGTTATTGTACTTATGTGTATTGGTGCCAAATAACTTAGTATAATAACGTCCTTGAGTAGAAGGTTCTTATCAATATCAATCGATTAGTTGAATCGATAGTGAGATGGTATAGAGAACACTACTCTTAATTATTCCTAGTCAAGTATTAACATTCAAGGATAATGTTAATGCATAGAGACTAGCATGTAGGTCAACATGATGACTTGATCTCACAAGTCATGGATATGAGATATCAAGTTGACACATGGGTATACATTAGAGAATGTATACTGAATGACCCGCCATGAGAAAGTATCATGGATCGTTATATGAGTGTCATATACTTTCTCATGTGACTATTAGTATGACTATAGTCCTAGACCTGAAGTTACCATAGTTCCCTACATAAGGAGTTACGTACTTTGGCTTCGTCAAACGTCACCCGTAACTGGGTGGACTATAAAGGCGATTACTGGGTATGTAACAAATTATGCGGAGGGATGTGAGTGATGTAGATGGGATCTATCCCTCCTATATGACAGGAGAGATATCATAGTCTTGATAGAGTGAGATCACTAAGTGCATGGCCATGCCCAAATAAGGCAATATGAGATATTGAGCTTATTTGATTATAGTGAGTCTACTTGGAGTTCAAGACACATAGATTGATTGGAGGATGACACGGTCTATGCCTCATGAAAGATCAATCTAGATATCGAGGATAGAAGGACGTTGTCACATATTGTGATGGTCACAATTATTAGTCACAATGGTGATGTTGGATCTCGACATTCTTGTAACTTGGGTAGCAATGATGTGTTGCTAGATACTTCTCATTGCTTATGTCCTTAAATAGGTTTAAGGGCATTGCCAACGTTACAAGAACCTATAGGGTCACACACATAGAGCAATAGATGGAGAATAAGTCCATATGATGGACCGAGAGTAATGAAGTCAAAGTTTGACTTTGGCTAAATATGAAAAGTCCATAAAAGGCAAGTTTGACTTGACTCAAATTAGACAACTTGAGTTGGACTCGAGTTTGATCCAAGTGTTGGATGAATCTAATCATGGGAGAATAATGAAGTCAAAGTTTGACTTTGGCTAAATATGGAAAGTCCATAAAAGGCAAGTTTGACTTGACTCAAATTAGACAACTTGAGTTGGACTCGAGTTTGATCCAAGTGTTGGATGAATCTAATCATGGGAGAATAATGAAGTCAAAGTTTGACTTTGGCTAAATATGGAAAGTCCATAAGAGGCAAGTTTGACTTGACTCACGCCACATCACCTTGACTTGACCAAGTGATGACTTGGCATCATCATCAAGGCTAAGTAACCTCCCCATTTGAATTTTGAATTCAAATGAGGGGTTACCTAAGATGGTGGTCGGCCACTTAATGGCCAATAATGGCCATTAAGTGGCCTGCCACTTATACACACAAAATGAGGTTTTTGTGTGTGATTGATTTTTTCTCCCAACTCAGTTTTTTGGTTTTGGCTCTCCCTCTCCTCTCTTGTGGCCGAGACCCCAAGCAAGTGCTAGCACACTTTTGGGCTCTCCACTCTCTTGCTTGTGTGGATACTTCTAGAGGGTTGCTATTTTGCATCCTTGAGATCCGACACCAACCGAGGAGCGAGCGGGAATTACGGGGCACGCATCGAAGGTAATTTTTCTCTTCTCTAATAGATCTAGGTTGTAGATCGGTTTTGAAGCATGTAAACGAGCACTCGTAAATTTTTGAAATGGTTTTCTTCGCTCGGATCCTTTCTATTGGGGCTTTCGGGGTTTCCGCGACGCGAAAAGCGGTTTTCGTGGCCCGAAAAACCCTACACCTTTACTGATCAATCCATTAAACAGTCCTTACAATTTCGGGAAAACAGATCCGAAACAAAGTTAACCACGTGATCACCATACATAGATCCAATCCCAATAGGTTACGGTAATAGACACAACTCAAATAGAACACTTCCCAACAAAGAACCCAACCATGGCAAAATCCAACAAGATATTCACATATCAACCCACAACCTATCCAAAGCCAAATCTCCAAGATCCACAGCCAATCAGCCTCAACCACCAACAAACTCATCCCAACATGAGCAAACAGCACTGAATGCTCTTGGTAAGAGCATTCAACACCAAATGGGCAAACACCTTACACTCAAATCTCCCATAAGCACCCAATTCAGTATTAGGCTATCAATTGATCCACCCACTGCTATATTATAGCAAGAAACATTCCCTATAACACACAAAAATAAACACATTCTAAATCTATGGTACCAACACCAAGATCTTTCATCACAAATCGAGAGCTACCATTCGATTTCTATTTCCAAAACAACAAAACGCAAGTAGCGATTACAGATTTGAAACCCTATAAGATCAGAAGCTACTCTAAGTAGATTACAATAAAAACCCTAGATTCCAAAAGAGAACCGATTCCAACACAACCACCGTTTAGAAACTAAAACAATCCACAATAACGATCCTATCCAAACCTCAAAACGAATTCCACACCCATTCAACAGATCAAGCCCTTGAGACCAAATCGAAACCAAGAACAGAGACATTACAAGATCAACTGAAATTAACTAACTCACCTGAAGAGGATTCGCACACAGGAACCCGTAGATCCACTCCAACGAGTTGAGAGCAACAATCACAGCAGGGGAGGAAAAGATCGATACCCCTAAACCAATCCGAAGATGGCCTCACAATCTCAGCATAAAAACAAAAGTCGATCCAAGTAGGGCAAAGTTGAGATTCAATGAGCCGAGAGTTTACCTAGATGAAGGTGGCCACCGTACAACCCTAGCTACTCCAAATTGCCATACCTCACACAAACGTCAGCGAGCGCAACGATCGTAGCAAACGAGCAGAACTCGGACACCCAAAAACCCAATCCTTGTGCTGAGGAAGATGAAGGAAATCGTGTGGGCAAAAGAGGGTGAAGCTTCGGAGGAGGTCGCTTACAACCGGCGATGGTGAACTCGAAGGCGATTTCCGCTATGATTTGGGTGAAGGAAGGCTTCTATTGCGATCTGGCGAGGAGAGGGAGACGCTAGGCGAAGAGCTCGCGTGCGATCGCTAGAGCTGCGTCGGCCGACTTCGAGCGAAAGAAAGGGGAAGTCGATCGGAAGCTGTGCGCCGTCGGGTTCGGGGCTGTGTGCGAGGAGGCGGAGAAGGGATCCGGTCGGCTGCGGCTAGTGGGCGGCGGCTAGGGCACGCGGTGGGGGGGGGGGGGGGGGGGGGGAAACTCGGGCACTCGGCTGCGGGAGAAAGAAAAAGGAAAAGAAATGTTTATAAGAGGCTACATTTGCAATTAAACCCAAGGAGTTTAAATCAATTACAATTTCATCCTTATGTTTAAAATTTCTTTGCACATTAGCCCTTGTAACTATTTATTTCATAACATTTTGGTCCCTAAATTTGTGTCCAAGGACTCGGAAGCCCCGAAACCTATCCGGTAATTCTCCGAAAATTTTCCGGAACCTAAACAAACGTGTCGGATTTAATATTCTCCCCCACTAATAAAAAATTTGGTCCCCAAATTTCATCATTCCTCATACGGCACACACTAGTAGCTAAACATGTCTGTACTCATCATGAATAATCACTGCTTCTGATACCCTAAGGTTACACCGGTACGGAACAACAAGATATATCAATCTAGAGGTTATCATCCAATAACCAGATACAACCGAACAACCATTCTATCATCGCAACTGTCCAGGGCACTCAATCTTAAGATCACTAGCGCCAAATCTATACTTCCATCCTTAAACGTAAAATGTTCAAATTTATGAGTATCACCCAAGTATCCTCAAGTCAATAACATCCTCCCAAACATCACAAGGCATATATATATGTACATATATATCCCCTAATAGACTATCAGAAGATATCATATAATTTAAAAATTGTGCCAATATATCGTACCATATGCTGCTATCAATAACAGACTTCCTAAATAATCAACCACAGAAAGATCATTTATTCACCCACTGATCCATTAAAAAATGTTATAAATCCAGTAGGACCATATCTACTAATAGTATCCTCAAAGCACAACCCATCATAGAGATTCGTCAATCACAATCCACCTTTGAACACCCGCGAGAAAGTCTACGGTGGCATCATTCTTATCATCCCATGAAGTACTAGGTCCACGATAGCGGTATAATAACCGAAAACCACCGGATATCTTTGACCTCCTGATTAATGTCCCATATCTCACCGGAAGATAAAGACACAGCTAACTCCACATCCTTCGCACCCTGGCGAGTCGTACATCCCGATGCACCATCGAGATTATCCAACCATATACACTCAATCTATGAGTCAGAATCCCTCATAGAATAGCGTAACAACTAATGAGTTACACCGACCGTCATCTCGTAACCCAATACAGTCCAATTCCTCCACTCCATGGTCAAAACCCTATAAGGTCCTACTCCATAACAAGGAGATAGAGACATGCTATCTCTCAAGATTATCTCAACATAATCATAAAGTGATTCTTTGCTCTTTGTCAGTTATCTCGTAAGTGATTCGAATCAGCGCAAATCATAAGTACCAAGGTAGCTCCTTGGTTCTCCACACCATGTACAAAGGGTAACCCATAAGTGTCAAGTGACTAGCTCCACACTTCTTCGTACTAACTCCAATCGTCCATCAACAGGTAGTTGATGGGTCAACAACCGAGTACAAGTGATCCATGGTCAAATTCCCTAAAGAACAGAATGTATCAATCCTTTACCAATCGTAATAATGTATAGCTAATGCTACCCTACTGCATCTCTGCAGATCATGTACTCAAGACATGACGTCTAGCTTATCTGTCCAGATATACGTAACATAAGAGAACTTGTAGCTCCATGAGCTACTGTGAATTGATCCAATAACATGAAAGAATTTCTAACTATATATAAATATACAAGAATAACAACCTGATCCAATGACATGAAAGAATTTCTAACCATACCTAAATATACAGGAATGGTAACATGATCCAGTAACATGTGAGAACTACTAACCATACCTAAATATACAAGAATGGTAGCATGATCCGATAACACGAGATAATTTCTAAATCATACCTAAATATACAGGTATCGCAACATGATCCAATACATGTAAGAATTTCTAAATCATACCTAAATATACAAGAATGGTAACATGATCAAATAACTTATGAGAATTTTCTAACCAATACCTAAATAGGGTAAGGGATCCAAAAGATCAGGAGAAATACCTGTCGCCTGAAGAAGTCCCATTGCCAAGTCCCAAACAACCACATCGAGAAAACTACTCAGAACAAATCCGAAAGGACTCGTAAAACAAGTTGGCACCGTACTCCACAAGTCCTCAAGGTATCCGACAACCTGAGCTCTGATACCAAAATAAATTGTCACGCCCCGAGACCCAGGAGCCGCTGTTCCAATATAAAATTGGACAGCACCTCCCCTGTCCGGCGGACAATTTACATATACACACAACAACTATAACAATACCACGCAGTTTATATTTGGCCTCAGGCCTCCAAAGTAAATAAACACAATATAAAGACACAAGACAACTAAGTAAATCATACCTGACTGCGGACCGGTCCGACTTACGACGAATCAACCAATACAAAAAAAACCCCTTAGGGCACATGACACACTCCTATGACATATACAAATCACTAACAGAAATATAAAACCAATGTACTACAAGTACAAAGCAAAAGCATGTCAACGCGATGGGTAGGGACTGGCTGCTGGGCTCTTCTGACGACTTCAAATATCTCAACCTGAAATAAAAATATATGGCAACGGGGTGAGTCCATAACTCAGCGAATACCCAGCAGATATGCATAGTATGTTATAATAACAATAAGCATCCACGTTAGTACAGTCTCATATCAACAATATGGAAAAACTAGTACTGAAAATACTGAGGTAGATACATACCAGAATCCAGCTAACCTGAAAAGAGGATAATAAGTACCAAGGGAATATCGTTAGACATATAATCTCAAATAACAAGTCTCCAGAATATGCATGTCAAACAAGTGCAAGAATCAAGTGCAGCAAACATTGCACGATGCAAAATATGCACATGGTGCAATGACATGTGTCACCCCCTAGTCCCAGTCAGGATATCGTCCACGACGTCCGCGTGGGTAGAGCTGTGACAAACTGTACGCACCCTGCCATCACTGCTCCTGAGTGACCGGGTGGACAGGATGCTGGCGGGGGACCACCCCCCTACCCCATGTATATATGAGGGAGCTCCGCTCTCATCTCCTCGTGGCTCAGTACGAGAAGGGATCCCTGGCTGCTACCACGCCCGCGCTCACCCTCCTCATAGTGGTCGAACGGAGCAATACAGGGCAAATGCACACATCTACGGTATCCACTAACCCATGAGTGGCCGTGCGTGCATATCATGTACCGGAAGACGATTAGGCTCGACCACAAGGGAGTCGCTGATCGCCGGCATACAACAGTGCAAGGATGGTGTATGATAGATACACATACATAATAACTCAGGGATAACTAACAAGTATCCAGAACAGGCATAATAACTCAGGGATAACTAACATGTATCCAGAACATGCATAATAACTCAGGGATAACTAACATGTATCCAGATCATGCATAATAACTCAGGCTAGCGTATAATCTTACTGCTATCTATAACCAACCATGCATAGCAATATGACAATATCTAAAAGATAAGTCAAAGGGTACCCGCCTCACAGTATGTAGCGACCCGCCTTCTCTACCTTAGACGGACCGTTACTTTGTCTACTTCTTGACTCTAATGCAACGACTAAAATTGCGGAACTTTCTTAAACTTTTTTTTTTGTATTTAAATCTATCTAAGAATGATATTCTAACTTTAATAGTCATGCATTTAAACTCATCACACAAGGTGCTATAATATTACTAGAGCATTATGGAATATGGATGTAACTTTTCTAAGCATATTTAAAGCAATAAAACTTAATTCGAAACTAACCACATCTTGGCACATGCAATAATATTTCTAGAACTTCATAGAATGTAAATCTTACTTTTCTACCGAATTTACAAGCAATTTTAAGCACAATTAGGACTTAGTCCAAAAGGGAATAATAAGCTCAAGAATAAGTCTAAAATTCAATGTATCAACATGCTAAACTACTCATGCCCTTACTCATCTAGTGCATTCACAAAAGTATGCATACTAATTGAAATGACATGGAATCTTCATTCTACAAAATTGAGCATGTAAAACTATCCAAAGCATAAATGTTTAATAAACTCCATAACACAATAACTTGGAATTTGGAAACCTTAAACATGCATTTCAAATAAGCTAAACTGTCTCATCCCAAGGATCTCTCCAAGGTCAGCCACCACACACACGTCACTCAGCACCGCCTCGTCGCCTTCCTTCAGAATTGCTTGTCTTTACCTTTATCTGCAGTAAGAGGAAATGCAACTAATAAGCATAAAGCTTAGCAAGTACTATCTAGATCACAAAATCTCGAAATGTGCAAGCATGCTTTTTAAACAGTGGAAAATCACATGAGATACTTTGATGCTTAAAAGAAACACTAAAACATGTATATACTTTTATGCTTAAAAGAAACACTAGAACATGTATAACTCAAAACATGCATACTCAAGCATTAATAAGTCAAACTCACTTTTTCTTGGCTTAACTTGAAACTTTAGCAATTCTTTAACTTTAAATCTTTCTTTAACTTTTAGAAAATTTCCTTAATTTTAGAAAACTTTGCTAAAGCATATAATTGAAAATAATAACTCACTTGGATCCACTTAAGACGTAAGTACCATCTTATGCGCGTTCCCTAAAAGGTTGGGGTAGCGAGCCACCAATCCTAATAGAGCAGACCTTGGTCTACCAGGGCCAAGACCTTGGAATTGGACACCTGGATTTCTTTAACGACGCCCTTGGACGCCGAGTACTAGCCTTAGAAAATAAAATACTTACTTTTTCTTATCTTGAATGCCTTGGCCTTTTAACGAGCACCTTGTGTGCCCAAATCCCTAAGTCTTGACTTTTGGGGATTTCTTAAGGCCTTGGCCTTTTCTTTTCTTATCTTTATCTTCTCTTTTCTTTTCTCATAACTTTTCTTAGACCCTAACCTCATATAGGGTACTTAATTAAACTTATACAAGCATGGATTAAACTAAGGTTACATGCAAAATCATAAACTAAAGGAAAATTTGCATTTTTAACTTTCTAACGGGAAAAACTTACGGAAAACCGCCTCTTACTGCAGGTGAGCAGTACTTACCTCCTGCGCTAGGTTTTCCTTACGAATAAAATCTGAAATTCCCGAGGAAACGTCGAATTTCGACGTTCTTCTTGCTCCTTGGCGTTCTCCTCGCGTCTACGAGAGTTCTTGTAGGGAATAGAGCCTCTTGAGACATTCCCTTGGCTTCTCCTTTGTCTTGGGCGAGAGAGAGGGCGAGAGGAAGAAAAAAATCACGAGAGGGAGAGAGGGAGTCGGCGGAGAGAGGATGTGAGGGAAAGAATGAATAAAAAAAGCCCTAAGTTTTCCTTTTATACTTATGGAAAAATTTAACTAATTCTAGCTTATCTATTGTTTTCGCTAATCTACTTCAACAAAAGCAAGCTAGCCCACTTCGTCCGCCCCTCCTCCTCTCACAGCGTAGGTTCAGGGATTAAATCCCTCCTACGCGTTTTTCTTTTTTTACCCGTTTTTGCCACTTTCGTTTACGGAAAAATTCTATAAAAATATCCATAAATTTGGAATAAATTCTAAGATATTTCTAAAATTAGTTTCGAGAATTTTCGAGCGTTACAATCCCCCATACCTAGAACGGACTCGGAAAATTCCATAAAAATATTCTAAAAATTCCTAAAAATATCTAGAATATTTCTAAAATATTTTTAACTAATTTCAAGGACTTTAAGGACTTAAAATGGAAATTTTGGGGCGTTGCAATCCCCCATACCTTATGAAAAGTTCGTCCTCGAACTTAGAATAATTCTGGATATCTTTCTCTCATGCTGTCCTCACGTTCCCAAGTAGCCTCCTTATGCTTTTGACTTTGCCAGATGACCTTCACTAGTGGCACCTCTTTGTTTCTTAATCTTTTAACTGCTTTGTCCACTATCTGTGTCGGTCTGCTCTCATATCTAAGATCTTCTTGGATCTGCACTGACTGAGGCTGAATCACTTGATTGGGATCGTGAATACACTTCTTTAGCATGGAGACATGAAACGTACTGTGGATAGCTGACATATCCTCTGGCAAGTCCAGCTCATAGGCTACCTTCCCAACTCTCTTTATAATCTTGTAGGTCCTATGTAGCGAGGACTCAGCTTGCTCTTTTTGCCAAATCTCATCACTCCCTTCATAGGGGTGACCTTGAGAAATACTGAATCTCCAACTTGGAATTCAAGTGGCCTACGGCGTGTGTCAGCATAACTTTTCTATCTACTCTGGGCAGTCTCAATCCTCTGGCGGATCATCTGGATAGCCTGAGTGGTCTCATCTATAAGCTCAGTCTGGCTGCCTAGTCCTGACTCCATCTCTTTCTTCTCACCAGCTTCTTGCCAACATATGGGTGATCTGCATTTTCTGCCATACAATGCCTCATAAGGCGCCATCCTGATGGTGGCCTGATAGCTATTGTTGTAGGCAAACTCAGCTAAGAACAGAAATTTGCACCAACTACCTTTAAAGTCCAACGCACAAGCCCTGAGCATGTCTTCTAAAATCTGATTTACTCTCTCTGTTTGTCCATCTGTCTGGGGATGGAAAGCTGTGCTGAACTGAAGTCTGGTGCCTAGGGCGTCCTGAACACACCTCCAAAAATGGGAGATGAACCGTCCATCTCTGTCAAACACGATCGACCTCAGAACTCCGTGAAGCTTGATCACTTCTTTCACGTACAGCTGTGCTAACTGCTCTACCGAATGCGATAACTTGATGGCTAGGAAGTGGGCAGACTTGGTCAATCTGTCCACTATCACCCATATTGCATCGTGTCCATGGGTGGTCCTTGGGAGACCTGTGATAAAATCCATGGATATCTCTTCCCACTTCCACTCTGGAATGGGAAGAGGCTGCAGAACTCCTCCTGGTCTCTGGTGTTCTGCTTTGACTCTCTGGCAGGTCAAGCAGGTACTGATATATCTGGCCACGTCTCGCTTGAGTCCAGACCACCAGAACCTTTTCATTAAATCTTGGTACATCTTGGTAGAACCAGGATGCATAGAGTACGGGGTACTGTGGGCTTCTTCTAAAATATTCTTTCTTAGTTCCTCATCATTGGGGACGCAAAGGCGGTCTCCAAGATAGAGGATGCCGCTGTCTGATACTCGAAACTCTGAATTTTCTGCCTCTTGGATCTCCTGCTTGATCTTCTGGATCTCTGGGTCTTGACTTTGCTTTCTTTGTATATCCACAAGCAGGGTTGACTCTAGAGTCAATGCAGAAAGTTGCCCAATTATTACCTCGACTCCAAAATCCTTTATTTCTTTCTGAAGTGGTAGAGACAGTGATGATAGGGACATCAGTGCTGCACAGGATTTTCTGCTCAGTGCATCTGTCACTTTATTAGCTTTACCTGGGTGGTAGAGGATTTCACAGTCATAATCTTTGACCAACTCTAGCCACCTGCGCTGCCTCATATTCAGATCCTTCTGAGTGAAGAAGTACTTCAAACTCTGATGGTCTGTGAAGATTCTTCACTGCACTCCATACAGGTAGTGTCTCCAGAGCTTCAGTGCGAAAACCACAGCTGCTAGCTCAAGGTCATGAGTAGGGTAATTCTTCTCATAGTCCTTGAGCTGTCTAGAGGCATATGCTATTACTTTTGTTGGGACCGGGTGCATGTCGAAAAGGATACGAGTTCGTAAAATTTAAAATTTTTACGTGCAGCGGAAGAGTTTGCATAAAATAATTTCCTAAATTATTTTAACTTCGTATCTAGCATGCAACCTTATAGTGTATCGACATAATCATAAAATAAAAGTTTGCAGAAAAGTAAACTAATTTACTTTTGTACCTTGCATAACTCGAAGAAAGGGACGAGATCCAACCGTAGCGTCCCTTGGAAGCTTCGCCTCTATTCGCGTCCACGCCGAGTTCTCTTCGGGATGACTTCGCAAAGTCACGAGTTTTGTGCCGACGAGAACTACTAGATTCTCGGAAGGCACAACTAGAAGAATAAGAGAAAATAATGAAAAACTAACTAACGAAGTAACGGAATCGAATTCCGGGAAGAGAGAAATCGCTATCCGCTTCTTCTTCTTCGTGTTCGGGTTCTCCTTCTTCTTCTTGAAGCTCATGGCCTCCACCACCTTGGATGTAGGTTGGGCGCCGGCCCTAGGGGAGCTAGGGTGCGCCGGCCCTAAGGAAAGAAGAAGAGAAGGAGGAGAGAAGAGAAGAGAGAGAGGGAGAGCTCCAATAATAATCACTTGATTGGAATTAAGGGCTAGCCTTTGGTTCCTTTATATAGTAGCAACTCCTTTGCTAAGTCTCCCTCTAAACCGAATTAACGGAATTAACGGAATTAGTTATAAGAAATTTATCTTATAAATTTTCTTATTGCTTATTCCATTTAAGCCTAGTCTTATTATAACCATTTATAATAAAACAAATTAGTTATCATAAGAAATTTATCCTATAAATTTTCTTATGAATTTTATTATAACTAACTTTATAATAAAACTAATTATTTATCATAAGAAATTTATCCTATAAATTCTTATGAATTAATTCGTTTAAACCAAGTCTTTATTATAAACTAATTTATAATAAAAACTAATTCTTCTTCTCTTTAAATTATGGAATAAATTTTATAAGAAATTTATAAACTTTCTTATTATGGATAAATCAATTCATAATTGATTTTATAAAATTAAAATGAACCAACTCATGGATTATTTTAATCTTCCATAAAAGAATAAATTTCTATAAATTTTATTTATATAAATTTCTATATACAAATTTATTTGTCCATAATTTATAAAATAAATCGCGCTAGATTTATTTTATTAATTAAACCAATTAAATTGGTTTTCTCCTTTTATTTGGCCGGCCACCAAAGAGGGGTTAACACCCTCTTTGGTCGGCCAAACCCAACCCGGACCGTCGCGAATTAAACTCTTTTAATTCGCCCAAAAAGCCTTCAAAAGACTTAGCCATTTTTAGCTTCCATTGCGCCTCTGACTAACTCAGATTCGACTTATTTCTCTTGATCGGAAAATCCAATTTTCAACTCGTTTTAAATCCCTCGGATTACTCGTAGTGCGTGTGACTAAATAGGCTTTCGATTTATGTTGGCCGTCTATAATTAACTAATTATAGAACGATCATGAGTGGCACCTAGTAGTACATCATGATCCCCAATTAATCGAAAGATCAACGGTTTGACCTCAGAAGAAATTATTCTGAAACCCTTCAGCAGCTCTAATAAATCGTGCCCCATTCCCTTCACCACCTTATACCCACTTGGTTCAGGACACGGTCAATGGTGTCAGTCCCCACTAGGCTGACTACGTCACACCTAGCCCAAGTAATGTCTTACTCGTCCTTTGGATTTCTAATTACTCTCATGTATTTTAGAGACTCTCACTCTAAACATGATATGCTCTGGCCAGAGGCTTTGAGTAACAATCCGACGATAGGCCTGGGTATACATCTCCTCGCAAGGAGTGGTGAATCCTTTGTAGGCTGTTCAAACATCTTCGGGCACTTCGGCTTACACCCGATCATCCTGGGTCCACACCTCCTTGGAGATGCTTGCTTAAGATGTCAAAGTATAAGTCTCCATGACCAAGATGACTTGAACACTGTAAGTCAAAGGAACATCGCACTTAAGCCGCAGTAAGATCTTCATTGACATATCTACATGTAGATTCCCATATGAAGTCTTACAGCTAGTCACTCCAATGAACTAGTTCCCTTAACTAGCATCCATGTTTATCTCCGGACATCCCAATGTCACCAGCCAGTGAGAATCAGCTGAATAGAGAATAACCCATGCTAGTCTCAACAGAATTGATAATGTCCGTATTTATCAATTCATCGACTAGGGATATTTCCAACACTTCACATTTGCACATTTAGAGATAATCACTAGTTGTGATCCCATCACAAATTCTCTTATGCTGTGAACTGTATGGCGGACATTCAGTAGATGAGTTTAAGATCCCAATCACACAAGCATGTATACTCAAATAGTGAATTATCATTTATTAATATAAATGTTTTACAATCATAAGGCGATTGCCTTAGGACACTTCTCTCATATCACTAACAACTTTACCATCTTGCATGAGGACAGCTCCAAGGCCCATCTTGGATGCATCACTGTAGATGTCAAAGGCCTTGTCACTCTCTGGAACAGTCAGGATGGGAGCACTAGTCAATCTTTTCTTCAGTTCTAGGAAGCTGTGCTCGCATTTATCTGACCACTCAAACTTCTGATTCTTTCTGGTCAGGGCTGTGAGTGGAGAGGCTATTCTGGAAAAGTCCTCCACAAATTTTCTGTAATATCCTGCCAGGCCTAAGAAGCTTCTGATTTCACTGGCATTCTTGGGTCTACACCAGTTGCTGACTGCTTCTATCTTGGCTGGATCAACTTGAATGCCTTCTTTGGATACAATGTGACCTAGGAAGGCCACCTGATCTAGCCAAAATTCACACTTTGAGAATTTTGCATAGAGCTTCTCCTGCTGAAGGATCTGCAGCACTATCCTCAAGTGTGTAGCATGGTCCTCTGGAGTCTGTGAGTATATGAGAATATCATCAATAAATACAATGACGAATTTATCGAGATACTCCCTGAAGATGTGGTTCATCAGCTCCATGAAGACTGCTGGAGCATTGGTTACTCCAAAAGGCATCACTACAAATTCGTAGTGGCCGTATCTTGTCCTGAAGGCCGTCCTGGGGATGCCACTTTCTTTAACCTTTAGCTGATGATACCCAGAACGCAGATCTATCTTCGAGAACACTGTAGCCCCTTTGAGTTGATCAAATAAATCATCTATTCTAGGAAGGGGGTACTTGTTCTTGATGGTTACCTTGTTCAGAGCTCTGTAGTCTATGCACAGACGCATAGACCCATCCTTCTTCTTGACGAAAAGTACAGGAGCTCCCCAGGGTGAATGACTCGGGCGGATGAAGCCCTTGTCTAGTAGCTCCTGGAGTTGCTCTTGTAATTCTTTCAGCTCTGCAGGAGACATACGATATGGGGCTTTTGAGACCGGACCGGTACCTGGTACCAGCTCAATCTCAAATTCCACTTCCTTGTTGGGCGGTAGTTCAGGTAGTTCTTCTGGAAACACTTCTAGATATTCGCAGACTACCCGTACATCCTCCTGCTTGAGTTCTTTCTTTGCTTCTGAGTCCACTACGTGTGCAAGAAAACCAGCACACCCTTGCTCTAGCATCTGGTGGGCTGCCAAGGCTGAGAGGAATTTCTGAGTCTTCCTCCTTGGGGCTCCTTGAAACTCGAATGGTGGTTCTCCTTCTGGGCTGAAAACCACCTTCCTTCTACGGCAGTCCACTGAAGCGCTGTACTTACTGAGGAAATCCATGCCCAGTATGATGTCGAAGTCTTGCATCGCAAGGACTATCAGATCGACATATAGCTCTCGGTCTGAAATCTTGATTGACACAGCCCGGAACCTCTGGGTGGATTCCATGATTTCCCCTGAAGGGAGAGTTGTCAGGAATCTGGACTCCCAACTCTCTGCAGGCACCTGTAACTTACTAGCAAAAGGTACTGATACGAAAGAATGGGTCGCCCCAGTGTCAAACAGTGTAGTAGCTAAATGCTGGAAAATAACGATTTGACCTGTTACGACCGTGGAGGCGCTGGCAGCTTCTTCCTTCGTGAGGGAAAAGACTCTGGCATTGGTTGAAACTGGTACTGCTTCCAACCTTCCCTGACTGATCTGAGGTCCCTCCAGTATAGTAGGCATGTAATGTAACTGAGGCTTGCCTCCATACTGTACGGACTGCTGAGGGAGTACCTTAAACTTGTTTGGGCAGTCTTTGGATCTGTGTCCCTCTTGTCCACATGAGTAGCACCCAGTTACACCTAAAAGGCATGCTCCTGGATGGGTCCTCCCACACTTAGGACAAGGTGGATACCTAGCTTGCTTGTTCTCTGGGTTTCCTTTTTGGCTGCCAGGCCACTGCTTCCTTTTGTGGTTCTTGTTCTTCCAGTCCTGGTTATTTGGCGGAGGCTTCTGGCCTCCTGTTGTCTTGCTCTCAATCAGGACTGGCTTCTGCTGTGTTTGTTGTGCCTTGATGCTATTCAGATAGTGCTCTGAGATTAGTGCACTACTGACCAACTCCTCGCTGGTCTGGGGTCGGTGCGTCCCGCTGTTCACGTTGAGTGCTATCTCAGGGTTCAGCATGCGGAGCATCAGTCTGACTCGCTCCTTCTCTGTGCTGACTAGCTCTGGGCAGAGGCGAGCTAGTCTGTTGAACTTCGCGACTGCTTCTCCCACTGGTAGGTTACCTTGTCTGAACTCCATGAAGTCCTCGTAGTGCTTGTTGGTAACCCGCATGTGGAAGAACTCCTCATAGAACTCTTGCTCGAAATCTGTCCAGCTCATCTGGTTGACTATCCTCTTACTCTTGACCCGCTCCCACCACATACGAGCATCTCCAGTTAGGCAGAAGGAGGCACATTTGACCTTCTCGACTTCTGGCCAGTCAAGAAGCTCCATTGTGCTCTCTAAAGTCTTGAACCAAGCCTGGGCATCCCAGGGCTCAGTCGTGCCTGAGAAGCTTTCAGGTTTCAGCCTCTGCCACTGGACGAGGTATGCTTCTTGTCTTCGGTTCACGGCAGGGGTCTCCTGTGTGACTGGTGGAACTTCAGCCACCACTGGAGTTCCCATTCCTGCTGTGGGTGGTGTAGGGGGCACTGGGTGCTGATTTGCCATCAGTGTGGCGATGGTCTTCTGTTGCTCTGTAATCTGAGCTTGCATTTGAGCAATGACTGCCATCAGGTTTGGCTGTTCTGTGCCAGGCTCATTGTTATCTTGAATTGGAGTGTTGTTCCTTGCATTAGGAGCTCGGCCTCTTCTTGCCATCTAATAATGCATAAAGGAACAAGAAAATCACTACTACATTTCTAGGTATAAACTTGTCTTCTTACTTAGTAACCTAATATCCATTCTAGGGATTAAACATGATTCCGTGATACTAAGGTATTAAGCATGCTTCCTTGTTCTATACACATAGGAGTAAGTACTTAAGCATTTCTCTATACTGCAATTAGATAAAGGAGCAATAGAAAAACTGAAACTTAAAACTTTCTTACTTGAAGACGGCAAGGTTGATGCTGATGTGTGTGTGATGCTGGAGAATGGGAACTGCTCTGATACCAACTGTAGCGACCCGCCTTCTCTACCTTAGACGGACCGTTACTTTGTCTACTTCTTGACTCTAATGCAACGACTAAAATTGCGGAACTTTCTTAAACTTTTTTTTTGTATTTAAATCTATCTAAGAATGATATTCTAACTTTAATAGTCATGCATTTAAACTCATCACACAAGGTGCTATAATATTACTAGAGCATTATGGAATATGGATGCAACTTTTCTAAGCATATTTAAAGCAATAAAACTTAATTCGAAACTAACCACATCTTGGCACATGCAATAATATTTCTAGAACTTCATAGAATGTAAATCTTACTTTTCTACCGAATTTACAAGCATTTTAAGTACAATTAGGACTAGTCCAAAAGGGAATAATAAGCTCAAGAATAAGTCTAAAATTCAATGTATCAACATGCTAAACTACTCATGCCCTTACTCATCTAGTGCATTCACAAAAGTATGCATACTAATTGAAATGACATGGAATCTTCATTCTACAAAATTGAGCATGTAAAACTATCCAAAGCATAAATGTTTAATAAACTCCATAACACAATAACTTGGAATTTGGAAACCTTAAACATGCATTTCAAATAAGCTAAACTGTCTCATCCCAAGGATCTCTCCAAGGTCAGCCACCACACACACGTCACTCAGCACCGCCTCGTCGCCTTCCTTCAGAATTGCTTGTCTTTACCTTTATCTGCAGTAAGAGGAAATGCAACTAATAAGCATAAAGCTTAGCAAGTACTATCTATCTCACAAAATCTCGAAATGTGCAAGCATGCTTTTTAAATAGTGGAAAATCACATGAGATACTTTTATGCTTAAAAGAAACACTAAAACATGTATATACTTTTATGCTTAAAAGAAACACTAGAACATGTATAACTCAAAACATGCATACTCAAGCATTAATAAGTCAAACTCACTTTTTCTTGGCTTAACTTGAAACTTTAGCAATTCTTTAACTTTAAATCTTTCTTTAACTTTTAGAAAATTTCCTTAATTTTAGAAAACTTTGCTAAAGCATATACTTGAAAATAATAACTCACTTGGATCCACTTAAGACGTAAGTACCATCTTATGCGCGTTCCCTAAAAGGTTGGGGTAGCGAGCCACCAATCCTAATAGAGCAGACCTTGGTCTACCAGGGCCAAGACCTTGGAATTGGACACCTGGATTTCTTTAACGACGCCCTTGGACGCCGGGTACTGGCCTTAGAAAATAAAATACTTACTTTTTCTTATCTTGAATGCCTTGGCATTTTAACGAGCACCTTGTGTGCCCAAATCCCTAAGTCTTGACTTTTGGGGATTTCTTAAGGCCTTGGCCTTTTCTTTTCTTATCTTTATCTTCTCTTTTCTTTTCTCATAACTTTTCTTAGACCCTAACCTCATATAGGGTACTTAATTAAACTTATACAAGCATGGATTAAACTAAGGTTACATGCAAAATCATAAACTAAAGGAAAATTTGCATTTTTAACTTTCTAACGGGAAAAACTTGCGGAAAACCACCTCTTACTGCAGGTGAGCAGTACTTACCTCCTGCGTTTAGGTTTTCCTTACGAATAAAATCTGAAATTCCCGAGGAAACGTCGAATTTTGACGTTCTTTTTGCTCCTTGGCAATTCTCCTCGCGTCTACGAGAGTTCTCGTAGGGAATAGGGCCTCTTGAGACATTCCCTTGGCTTCTCCTTTGTCTTGGGCGAGAGGGAGGGCGAGAGGAAGAAAAAAATCGCGAGAGGGAGAGAGGGAGTCGGCGGAGAGAGGATGTGAGGGAAAGAATGAATAAAAAAAGCCCTAAGTTTCCCTTTTATACTTATGGAAAAATTTAACTAATTCTAGCTTATCTATTGTTTCCGCTAATCTACTTCAACAAAAGCAAGCTAGCCCACTTGGTCCGCCCCTCCTCCTCTCACAGTCTAAGTTTAGGGATCAAATCCCTCCTACGTGTTTTTCTTTTTTTACCCGTTTTTGCCACTTTCGTTTACGGAAAAATTCTATAAAAATATCCATAAATTTGGAATAAATTCTAAGATATTTCTAAAATTAGTTTCGAGAATTTTCGGGCGTTACAATCCCCCATACCTAGAACGGACTCGAAAAATTCCATAAAAATATTCTAAAAATTCCTAAAAATATCTAGAATATTTCTAAAATATTTTTAACTAATTTCAAGGACTTTAAGGACTTAAAATGGAAATTTTGGGGCGTTACACAGTAGGAGTCCGTATCAAAGAAGAACCTCCCGTCCAATAATCCGCAACGATAAATCCAAGTCATGTCCCTGTATCAAGGATGTATTTAATTAGCTATTTACAGAAATACCAAATAGCTAATATAACACAACTTCATTAGGATCATCCTAATCCTAATGATCAATCTCAACATACACCAATCTCCTAAATTCCTATTAAAATCAGTTATCTATATCAGCACTAATTCCCTTTACTGATCAATCCATTAAACAGTCCTTACAATTTCGGGAAAACAGATCCGAAACAAAGTTAACCACGTGATCACCATACATAGATCCAATCCCAATAGGTTACGGTAATAGACACAACTCAAATAGAACACTTCCCAACAAAGAACCCAACCATGGCAAAATCCAACAAGATATTCACATATCAACCCACAACCTATCCAAAGCCAAATCTCCAAGATCCACAGCCAATCAGCCTCAACCACCAACAAACTCATCCCAACATGAGCAAACAGCACTGAATGCTCTTGGTAAGAGCATTCAACACCAAATGGGCAAACACCTTACACTCAAATCTCCCATAAGCACCCAATTCAGTATTAGGCTATCAATTGATCCACCCACTGCTATATTATAGCAAGAAACATTCCCTATAACACACAGAAATAAACACATTCTAAATCTATGGTACCAACACCAAGATCTTTCATCACAAATCGAGAGCTACCATTCAATTTCTATTTCCAAAACAACAAAACGCAAGTAGCGATTACAGATTTGAAACCCTATAAGATCAGAAGCTACTCTAAGTAGATTACAATAAAAACCCTAGATTCCAAAAGAGAACCGATTCCAACACAACCACCGTTTAGAAACTAAAACAATCCACAATAACGATCCTATCCAAACCTCAAAACGAATTCCACACCCATTCAACAGATCAAGCCCTTGAGACCAAATCGAAACCAAGAACAGAGACATTACAAGATCAACTGAAATTAACTAACTCACCTGAAGAGGATTCGCACACAGGAACCCGTAGATCCACTCCAACGAGTTGAGAGCAACAATCACAGCAGGGGAGGAAAAGATCGATACCCCTAAACCAATCCGAAGATGGCCTCACAATCTCAGCATAAAAACAAAAGTCAATCCAAGTAGGGCAAAGTTGAGATTCAATGAGCCGAGAGTTTACCTATATGAAGGTGGCCACCGTGCAACCCTAGCTACTCCAAATTGCCATACCTCACACAATCGTCAGCGAGCGCAACGATCGTAGCAAACGAGCAGAACTCAGACACCCAAAAACCCAATCCTTGTGCTGAGGAAGATGAAGGAAATCGTGTGGGCAAAAGAGGGTGAAGCTTCGGAGGAGGTCGCTTACAACCGGCGATGGTGAACTCGAAGGCGATTTCCGCTATGATTTGGGCGAAGGAAGGCTTCTATTGCGATCTGGCGAGGAGAGGGAGACGCTAGGCGAAGAGCTCGCGTGCGATCACAAGAGCTGCGTCGGCCGACTTCGAGCGAAAGAAAGGGGAAGTCGATCGGAAGCTGTGCGCCGTCGGATTCGGGGTTGTGTGCGAGGAGGCGGAGAAGGGATCCGGTCGGCTGCGGCTAGTGGGCGGCGGCTAGGGCATGCGGTGGGGGGGGGGGGGGGGAACTCGGGCACTCGCCTGCGGGAGAAAGAAAAAGGAAAAGAAATGTTTATAAGAGGCTACATTTGCAATTAAACCAAAGGAGTTTAAATCAATTACAATTTCATCCTTATGTTTAAAATTTCTTTGCACATTAGCCCTTGTAACTATTTATTTCATAACATTTTGGTCCCTAAATTTGTGTCCAAGGACTCGGAAGCCCCGAAACCTATTCGGTAATTCTCCGAAAATTTTTCAGAACCTAAACAAACGTGTCAGAACTCATGGGTTTTCATGGGTTTTAAGTGATCGGTCTGGTGATCGATCCCTGGTTTTGATCGGTCAGTAAGATCGATCAGAACTTCACTGGATCGATTAGATTGGAGTCTAATCAGTCAGGAGGGATTCTGATCGGTCAAGATGACCGATCAGCGTCTCAAAACTTTAATTCAAATAATTGTCAGACTTCTGATTTCCTTCAGATTTGATTCCGATTTGCTTCGCTAATAAACCTGTAAGTGTGCAGATGATACAGAGTCAAATGGAGGAGCAAGGAGAAGGGTCAAGGATGACTTTCTCTATTGTCTTTTTGTTTGATATATACTTGCAGGTTTTAATGGCACCTGACGACCTAAGGCTTCAGTTGAGGAAAGCTGAGAGCTCAGATGGGGTCAGTGGGTGATGACTGACCTGAAGCTCCAGCTGAAGAGGTCTTCGGTGAACTGAGAGCTCAGAGGAGGTCAGTGGGTGACGCCTATATGTGTGCAGAGAGAAGCTTAAGAAGAAGAGGCTGGCGAAGCAGAGAAAGTAGACAACAACGAGAACAAAGAAGAGTCTGGTGTTGAGTTTTTGAGTTCTCTCTGTATATTCTTCTTGCTTAAGCTATTCTTCTACATCTGCTGCGCTTTCTTCTTGTAGTCTCCAGTGCTTATTCTGATATACTTCTGAGACTGTCTGTAGAGAGGTTACTCCACCGAGAAGGAGAAGATTTTAGCCGAAGTTCCGGGGCTTAAGGAATCGCCCACCTCACGGGCACGCCAAGGAGTAGGGGCATGTTATCCCTGAACCTTGTAAATCTCCTGTGTTAGCGTCTGGTTTGTTTTCTTTATGTTTTTTTTCTGTTCTATTTTTTCTGCTGCTAACTTAAGTGTAGAAAGATCGAAGCCAGAATTTTAGTGGGTGGCTATTCACACCCCCCCTCTCTAGTCATCCCAGATCCAACAAGTGGTATCAAAGCCTGGGGCTCTTCCAAACGGATTAACACCCGAAGAGCAAAGAGGATGACTTTGAGAGAAGGATTCAGCACCAACAGACCACCTTTCTTTGTTGGAGCAGACTTCCAGTATTGGAGATCAAGAATAGAGTACTATCTGAAAACCAACATTGGCATGTGGTTTTCAGTCAAGGAGTGATTCACTCCTCCAAAGGATGTTGAGGGCAAGGAACTTGAGTTCTCAAGGTGGTCAGTCGAACAAACCAAAAAGGGAGAGGCTGATGCTAAGGTAGTGGTCCCCCTGCAGTGTGGGATGACCAAGGAGCAACTCATCAAGGTTGGTCCTTTCTCAAGTGCCAAAGATTTATGGAACAAGCTCATAGAGCTTCATGAAGGCACTCGAGACTCCCGAATAGCAAAGAGGGATCTCTTCCTCAATCAACTCCAGAAACTTACCATGAGTGATTTTGAAATTATAAGTGAGCTTCATGGTCGATTCAAGGAGATACTTAATGGTTTGCACTCCATCGATGAGAAGGTCGAGAACCATGACCTTGTAAGGTATGTGCTTAAGTCCTTTCCTAGGAATACCTTATGGTCATCCATGGTGGATGTCTACAAGGTATCTAAGGATCTTTCCATTGTAAAGTTAGATGACTTCTTCTGTGAAATGGAGCTACATGAGATTGCTAACAAAGGCCCAAAAGAGAAGGGTATTGATTTTGTAGCAGGGGACAAAAGAAAGAAGAAGAAGGAAAAGAAGAAATAGGAGAAGAGCACCCGTCACGTGGCTCTTATGACATTGGAAGAGTCAAATGAAGAAAGTGGTAACGAATCAAGTGATCCATCAACCGTGGCTTCATCATATTTGGATGATGAAGAGGTAATTTCTCCCGAGCTTACTAAGTGTTATAGGACTATAGCTTGTTTAACTACTTTGCTTAAGAAATCTAAGAACAAAGTAAAGTCCTTAAAATTAGAAGTAGAACAATTGAGAACCTCCAATGATAATGATATAGATGATTTGCATGTTGAGGTACTTGAGGATGAGAACAAGGCCCTAAAGAGTGAAATTGAAAAACTCAAGAACCTTCTTGGGAAATTTTCAAATAACTTTAAGACCTTGGACATGATCCTCAACTCTCAAAAAGCGGTCTACAACAAGGTCGGTATAGGTTACCAACCTAAGGAACCTAGCTTCATGTCATTGATGTCAAGAACCCAATTTAGATCATCAAATGTTTCTAGGGTTCAAGAACTTAAGAAGAAAATGACCAAGGCATGGGTGCCAAAGACTTGCATTGTAGGTTCATTAGGTCCCAAGGTTTGGGTACCAAAATTATCTATCTTTCATGTTGTGTAGCATTGGTTGAGGGGGAGCATCTATCAACATAGTTTGTTGATAATGTTGGGCCCGGGTGCATGTTGACATGGATGCGGGTTCATAATTTTAAATTTTATTACGTGGAGCGGAAGACTTTGCATAAATAATTTCTCAAATTATTTTAACCACACATCTAGCATGCAACCTTATATTGTGTAGACATGATCATAAATTAAAATTTTACAGAAAGTAAACTAATTTACTTGATATCTCACGTAATTCGAAGTAAGGGACGAGATCCAACCGTAGCGTCCCTTGGAAGCTCCGCCTCTATTTGCGTCCACGCCGAGTATCTTCGGGATGACTTCGCAAAGCACGAGTTTCGTGTTTTCGAGAACTACTAGATTCTCCGAGAACGCGATAAGAAAAAAAACAAGAGAGAAGTATGGAGAGAGAGAGAGCCGTGAGCAACATGGCTTCTGCGGCGTGAGCAGCAAATTAATTTGCTTACAAAGCAATTTCTTGCATGCGGATTAATTTGCTTGGGCAAATTAATTGATTGGAAAGCAATTTCTTTCATGCGGGTTAATTTGCTTGGGCAAATTAATTGATTGGAAACCAATTTCTTGCATGCGGGTTAATTTGCTTGCATGCGCAATTCTCCACAGAGGATGAGCAACCTTCTTGCTCACGCGCACCTTGGCACCTTGCATGGAGAACATGCAGCCAACGCCGCAGCCTTCTTGCTCACGCGCACCTTGCGCACCTTGCTTGGAGAACATGCAGCCAACGCCGACAATTTTCTCCAACGAGAAAATTGCTTGCTCCACCGAGTACATGAAGGTTGCTGCGAGCAACCATCTTTCTTTCTCATGGGGACAACTGCAGTCGGTGCCGCATAGAGAGAGAGAGGAGAGGAGAGAAGGAGAGAAAGAGAGGGCTTATTCCTAGATCTCTTAGATTAATCTCCAAGCCATACCTAGGTACCTTTATATAGTAGCCTCTTAATCGCCAAGTCTCCTCTTAACGGAATAAATTTTTCATAAGATATTTATCTTATAAATTTTTCTATGAATTATTCCGTTATGCCAAGTTTTTATTATAACTTAATTTATAATAAAAACAACCATGTCTCCCCTTTTATTATGGAAAGAAATTTCTTTATATAAATCTCTTTATATAAATTTCTTTATATAAATTTCTTTATATAAATTTCTTTATCATGGTAAATCAATCCATTATTGATTTTATAAAATAAAATAAATCAATCCATAGTTCATTTTAATTTCCATGAAAAATAAATCCCTTTATATAAATTTCTTTATAACAAACTGCGCTCGGTTTATTTTATAATTTGAATCAAACAATTTGGTTCTCCCATTTTGATGTGGCCGGCCAAACAAAGAGGGTGGGGACCCTCTTTTGCCGGCCAAACCCAAGCCGAAACCATATGAATTAAACTCATTTAATTCGTCCAATAAGTCTTCAAAAGACTTAGCCATTTTATGCTTCCGATGCGTCTCTGAAAATTCAGATTCGACTTATCTCTCTTGATCAGAAAATTCAATTTTCAACTCATTTTAAATCCCTCGGATTACTCGTAATGCGTGTGACTAAATAGGCATTCAATTTATGTTGGCCGTCTAAAATTAACCAATTATAGAACGATCATGAGTGGCACCTAGTAGTACATCATGATCCCCAATTAATCGAAAGATCAACGGTTGACCTCAGAAATAATTCTGAAACCCTTCAGCAGCTATAATGAGTCGTGCCTCATTCCCTTCACCATCTTATACCCACTTGGTTCAGGACACGGTCTATGTGTGTCAGTCCCCACTAGGCTGACTACGTCACACCTAGCCCAAGTAATGTCTTTCTCGTCCAACGGATTCTAGTTACTCTCATGTTTCTGAGAGATTCATACTCGGAACATGTGATGCTCTGGCCAGAGGCTTCGAGTAACAATCCGACGATAGGCCTTGGGTATACATCTCCTCGCAAGGAGTGGTGAATCCTTTATAGGCTGTTCAAACATCTTCGGGCACTTCGGCTTATACCCAATCATCCTGGGTCCACACCTACTTGGAGATGCTTGCTTAATATGTCAAAGTATAAGTCTTTATGACCAAGATGACTTGAACACCGCAAGTCAAAGGAACATCGCACTTAAGCTGCAGTAAGAACTTCATTGACATATCTATATGTAGATTACCATATGAAGTTTTACAGCTAGTCACTCCAATGAACTAGTTCCCTTAACTAGCATTCATGTTTATCTCCGGACATCCCAATGTCACCAGCCAGTGAGAATCAGCTGATTAGAGAATAACCCATGCTAGTCTCAACAGAATTGATAGTGTCCGTGTTTATCAATTCATCGACTAGGGACAATTTCAATACTTCATAATTGCACATGTAGAGAAAATCACTAGTTGTGAATTCATCATAAATTCTCTCATGCTGTGAATTGTATTGCGGACATTCAGTAAATGAGTTTAAGATCTCAATCAAATACACGAACATGTATACTCAAATAGTGAATATTCATTTATTAAAGTAAATGATTACAATCATAAGGCGATTGCCTTAGGACACTTCTCTCATATCACTAACAGATAATGGGTGCTCCAAATACATGGTTATTCCTAGTTGGGGATATGGTTCTTATGATACCATTTCCTCCGCTTAATGGATAACTATGTACTACCTATGGGGAAATGTTTTTCATCTCAAATTTATGTGATTGGATTTAAACCAATGGAAACCATAAATTCCATACACAATATAGATACATGAAAAATCTTTTCCATTTACTCTATTTATTGGTGTTGTTCAGTAATACTGGAAAATTTTCTCATTTGTATTTGTGGAAAATTTGGGGAATAAACTTTGATACAAACTTGATGTACAAACTTGTTTTGGAACTTTATGGTTAAGACAGACCTTAACTTGGGACTATGAATTATCCAACTTAATCCAATCTTGGTGAATTATCAATAGAATTGTGAATTAGATCTATGGTTAAGACAAACTTGGGACTAAGGATTAAATTGGATTATCAAAATTGGTTGGAGCAAACCTGATACAAACCTGATCATACTTGGAACATACTGATACAATCCTGATCATTCCAAGAACATACTTGGAATATACTTGATCATCCATTGTTTTTGGTACAAACCTGATACTAATTTGATACAAACCTTTTTTGGAATTTTTTTAATCCATAAGGACTCTTGATTCTTGATGAGGAATAAATTTTGGTTAAGAGGCTCAAATCATGTTGTTAATGCAGTCTGACCTGGAACGTATCAGAGTTTTAGAAATTTTTCTGAAATCTGATCGGTCCACAGACTAATCAGAAATATCTTTCTGTATCGAACAACAACGAACCTGATCGGTCAAGGAGACCGATCAGGACTATGTGTCTGATGCAGTTTGGTGACACACTGATATACCTGCATTACTTATTGTCATATGATGCATATATGTTTGTGCCATGATGTAATTATGGTATATGCATTTCATATGCAATTCAAAAGTTATTCTTCGTCTTTATTTTGGTTTTTGGGGAGAGACCCTTGTTTAAGGAGGGAGTTGTTTAAACTTAATAACTAGTCTACATCCTTTTCAGTGTTTGACAAAGGGGGAGAGGATGGTTAGTTAAGTTTAGGTTTTATTACGAACTTAACTATTGCAGGGGGAGGACTCTGATTCCCTTGCAATAATAAACCTGACTTCTAATACCTAAACTTAAATCGTGTTGTCAAACTACAAAAAGGAGGAGATTGTTGATGCAGTCTGACATGATTGTTGTTTTGGTGTTGACACCGATTTAAGTTTGGTTGAGTGAGATTAGTTCGGATTAAGTGTCCTGGCCGAGAGCTGGGCAGAAATCCTGGTGAGTGAAGCTGGGTCCTAGTGAGTGAAGCTAGGTAAAGGAAATCCTGGTGAGTGAAGTCGAGTCCTAGTGAGTGAAGCTAGGTGAAGGAAATCTTGGTGAGTGAAGCTAGGTGAAGGAAATCCTGGTGAGTGAAGCCGGGTCCTAGCAAGGGAAGCTAGGTGAAGGAAATCCTGGTGAGTGAAGCCAGGTCCTAGTGAGTGAAGCTAGGTGAAGGAAATCCTGGTGAGTGAAGCCAGGTCCTAGCAAGGGAAGCTAGGTGAAGGAAATCCTAGTGAGTGAAGCAAGGTTGGACTAAGTCCTGGTGAGTGAAGCTAGGCATGAAGTCTTGGTCCGGGGACTGAGCATTAACTGTACTGGTCAGAGAGGGCTCGGTAGCTCGTTGTCTGGACTGGGTTAGGTCAGAGAGGGCTCGGTAGCTCATTCTCCAAACCAGACTGAGTCAGAGAGGGTAAGGGAACTTGTTCTCTGGACTCAGGGTCGAAATGAGTGGCTGGATCGGCCTGGAGTTCGATCAGGGAGTTGGCACAAACTCCCTTGATTCTAGATCAATCACAGGACCGATACGGGATGTCTGATCGGTCTATTGACCGATTCAGAAAGCTTCTGATGAAACAGAAGGTTTTTTGAACGGTGTGGTGACCGATCAGAAAGCTTTCTGTGTGGTCGCAGAAAGGTTGGTGATCGATCAATGGATCGATCACGAGACCCCTGATCGGTCAAGCTGGCTGATCAAGGATTACCTGGACCGATCAAGCAAGAGCTTGATTGGTCAGGTTCCTTGTTGATCGGTCAACTTGACCGATCAGCACTCCCCTGATCGGTCAAGGTGACCGATCAAGGGAGTTGAGTCAGAACTCATGGGTTTTCATGGGTTTTAAGTGATCGGTCTGGTGACCGATCCCTCATTTCTGATCGATCAATAAGACCGATCAGAACTTCATTGGATCGATCAAATTAGTATCTGATCGATCAGGAGGGAGTTTGATCGATTAAGGTGACCGATCAACGCCTCAGAACTTTAATTCAAATAATTGTCAGTCTTCTGATTTTCTTCTGATTTGATTCCGATTTGCTTCACTAATAAACCTGTGAGTGTGCAGATGATACAGAATCAAATGGAGGAGCAAGGAGAAGGGTAAAGGGTGACTTTCTCTGGAGTCTTTTTGTTTGCTATATACTTGCAGGTTTCAACGACACGTGACGACCTGAGGCTTCAGCTGAGGAAAGCTGAGAGCTCAGATGGGGCAGTGGGTGACAACTGACCTGAAGCTCCAGTTGAAGAGGTCTTCAGTGAACTGAGAGCTCAGTGGGTGATGCCTATATGTGTGCAGAGAGAAGCTTAAGAAGAAGAGGCTGGCGAAACAGAGAAAGTAGACAACAACGAGAACAAAGAAGAGTCTGGTGTTGAGTTGTTGAGTTCTCTCTGTATATTTTTCTTGCTTGAGCTTTTCTTCTACATCTGTTGTGCTTCCTTCTTGGAGTCTCCGGTGCTTATTCTGATATACTTCTGAGACTGTCTGTGGAGAGGTTACTCTACTGAGAAGGAGAAGATTTTAGCCGGAGTTCCGGGGCTTGATCTGCCGAGGAGTAGGGGCAAGTTATCCCCGAACCTTGTAAATCTCCTGTGTTAGCGTCTGGTTTATTTTCTTTCTATTTTCTTTCTATTCTGTTTTTTTCGCTACTTACCTAAGTGCAGAAAGATCGAAGCCAGAGTCTTAGTGGGTGGCTATTCACACCCCGCCCCCTCTCTAGCCATCCCAGATCCAGCACCCCTTACGCCACCAACCAGCAACATTGCTCTCTCTTTACCTAAGCTCCCCCTGGACCTAGGATTTCTTGTAAAGGCATGTTTGGTTTCCCATTTAAACCCAACACTTCTCCCCCTTTGCCATACATCAAAAGAATTCCAACAATCTCCCTCTCATTGGATCCTTTAACCCCCTAATGATCATAAACGCAGTGTCCTAACCCCCTATAAGATTACACACTTATTTTACATCATTTGAACACCTTCCAATTACTAAAAACCCATTCAGCCAACATCAGTCGACTGCCTCATATACCAGTCGACTGATACTCTGAAAAACCAATTTTCAACATTTCTGACCCAATTTCAGAAATGCACCAGAAATTCCACAGATCTCTAAAAATTCCCAAATTTTGTGGAGAGATTTGTGGTACACATACCTACTTGGGAAAAATACACTAAAAAATGTATCTATCACCATTCCTAAGACTGACACAAAATCCAAAACTAGCTAAATGGTTCAATTGAACCTTGACCTAAAGTCCTAGTTTTGACCTCCTCTTGATGTCTCTGCCTATACCAACCCCCAATGCATCTCTAGCATCGATTTATATAGCATTTATACATCAAAAATTAATTTTCATGTAATATGACCCCAATATCATATTTTCATGCATGATACACAACTCCAATGTACCAAAACCCAAGAATTGAGACTCATGTCCGTCTCCAACTTCTTTGGCACACTTCATGACCCATCAAGACTTACGAGACAAAACCTCCCGAGATCCATAGACCATGGGTCCCAACTTGGCTCCTAGTGCCCCCTCTTGAGCTCTTAGCCATAGCCACCTCCCTAGGTGACTCAATAAACGCAAGGTCACACCGGTGTACCTCCGGTAACTCTTGACCTACAAACTTAACCTTCTTAACTTTGGACCCCTTGTCCTTAGTCAAGACCTTTTTCTTTCCTTTTAATGGCATCCCCTTATCATTCTTGGACTTCCCCTCCTTGCCATAGTTATATGCTACCCTAGCATATTTCTTTTCATTGACACCTGAGACCTTAGATCGGTATCCTAACCCCAATCTATCATTGTTGGGTTTTTGACCACCCAATATCATACCTATACCCTTAGATCCAATAGTGAATCTATCTAGGGTTTTCTCTAACTTATCAAGCTTTGCCCTCAAGGCTTGATTTTCCCTTTCTAGGTTCTCAAACCTAGAATCAACATGTCCACCTTGGACACTCCTAGACCTACCCATCCTAGGCATGTGTCTCCCCTTCTTGGGGTTAATGCCTTGGTCCTTAGGTCTAATGGTCTTGGATTTATCATGATGCATGATTTTCCTAGGGTTTTGATCTACAATATTAACCCTACTCCTATCATGATATATAAATCCAAAGTTATGCATGGGTAAATAATTGACATTATTTCTATCATGCATGGAGGAGTTTAAATTTGCATTACATTTAAACTTAAAGTTAGGGATTACCTCCCTTACCCTTGTAGCTCCCCCTTGATGTGACATTCTCTTCTTCTCCTTCTTCTCTCATTTCCTTAAATGCTCCAATTTCTTGAGTTCTCCTTTCCTTGAGCATTTGGTGTGGTAGTGCCCTACCTCTCCACACATGAAGCACCTTATATGCCTCTTATCCTTCTTTGCTCCATCCCTACAACTCATGTTAGTTTTCAAATTACTTGAATTGAGTTTAGAGTTTACCTCCTTTTTCTTACCTAATGAACACTTGTCCTTGTAGTGTCCCTTTTGATTTCACCCAAAGCAAATTATGTGCTCCTTTGACTTTGCTTTGGTGGAGGTGTAAGCTTCTTCTTGCTCCGGCATTGAGGATGGTCTCTCCTCCCCCTCAATCCTTGAAGTGGAGACCTCTTCATCCCCCTTTGATAAAGTGGATGATTGTTTAATTCCTAGTGCCACTTCACTTGAAGAGATGGATGAATTTCTTTCCTCTTTCTTCTCCTCTTTGGATGTTGAGCTTCTTTCCCCATCCGATTTGTTCTTTTCCTCTTCTTGGACCATTCATCTCTCTTCTTCCATCTCTTCTACTACTTGAACTTGTGTAGGATTTTGATGTAACACTACTATCTTGCTCCATAGCTCATGAGCATTTTTGTATTGACCTACATTACTAATTATATCATTAGGCAAAACCTCAAGCAACATTGAAATTACCTTCTCATTTGCCTTCGATTGAGTTTATTGCTCCTTGGTCCAATATCTTGGTCGGAGCTTCTTCCCATGCTTATCCTTCGGGGCTTCAAATGGATATTTTAGTGCGATCATTTACTCCCAATCCATATTGAACCATACTTCTATTCGCATCCTCTAATAATCAAAACTCTCTCGGTCGTAAGGAGATGGAATGTTGATGTCGTCCCCTAATCTTTCTTCGAGCACCATTTCCTCTAGCTTTTTGCTCTCCCAGCGATTAGTCCGTAGATGAGCAAACCACGCTCTGATACTACTTGTTAAGACCACGTCGTCAAGCTAGAGGGGGGGGGTGAATAGCTTTCGTTTGATTTTTTACCTACAATGTTAGCGTGCACAAGCGGAAATAATAATAACAAAATAAAACAAACTGCTAACACGTCACCTTTACGTGGTTCGGAGATTACGCTCCTATTTCATGGCTATCCGTAAGGTGGACGATCCTGATCCGTCGGTGGATAACTCCCCGAATGTCCTCCGGCTAGCTCGTGTAGCTCCTTGTGGGTGGAGAAACCTCGCCACAAACCAAACTTTACTTCAGAGCTCTTACACTACTATTTAGCCTTTAACCAAAGCCAAATTCGTCAAGCTTCTCAACCAAAACCAAACCCCTTTAAATAGTGCTTAAGGCTGAGAAACTCGCCACCAGTCGACTGGTCCATTACTAGTCGACTGGTCCCACCAAAATTCGACCGTTACAATTTAACGTTCGAATTTCCAACCACATCAGTCGACTGCTCGAGGGCTAGTCGACTGATCACCAGTCGACTGGTCCATTACCAGTCGACTGATCTTTCTGTGAGTTTGAGTTCCTTGCCGGCAGTCGACTGATCCATTCTCAGTCGACTGCCCAGCTTACATATTCACTCTCCCTCACTCCGAAGACCCTCCTTCACGTATACCTTCAAGTCCACTCCCTTGGCTTGCCCCTTGAAGTCCTTTTTCATCGGCTGTCGTCCCTCAGATGAGCACGCAAGCCCTCGGCTTGCCTCCATGCCATCTTTCACGTATGCCCTTTGAAGTCCACTTCCCCCGGCTTGACCTTAGTGTCCTCTTCCCTCGGCTCTCGTTCCTCGGATGCATACTCCATGTGTGACTCACCAAGTCCTGCATACTCAATCACACATATCAAACCACAAGGATAAACTTAACTTAAACCCTTTGCTCAAACATCAAAACACATGGTAACTCCGAACCATAGATTGCCCCAACAATGTGATGATTGAATAGGGACTTTTTGTATCATATTTTATCATTAATAAAGTCATATTTAGTTATTATACTTTATATTTGTGCTAAATAAGGAAGTATAATAATGTCCTTGGGTAGTAGGTTCTTATCTACATCATATCGATTGGTTGAATCGATAGTGAGATGATGTAGAGAACACTACACTAAACATTCCTAGTCAAGGATTAATATTCAAGGATAATATTAATGTAGGGAGAATAGCATGTAGGTCAATTGATGACTTGAGCTCACAAGTCATAGATATATGATATCAAGTTGACACATGAGTATACATTAGAGAATGTGTACTAAATTGGCCCGTCATGAGAAAGTTTCATAGATTGTTATATGAGTGTCATAAATTTTCTCATGTGACTATTAGTATGAATAGTCTTTATACATGAAGTCACTGTGATTCCCTACATAAGGAGTTATGTACTTTGGTATCGTCAAACATCACCTGTAACAGGGTATGTATGAATTATACGGAAGGATGTGAGTAATGTAGATGAGATCTATCCCTTCCATATGACGGGAATGATATCTATGGGCCCCTTGATCGAGCAGGACTACTAAAACGCATGATCATGCTCAAATGAGCTCAAGTTAATATGAGATATTGAGCTCATTTATTTGAGTGAGTCTACTCAGGGATCAAGAAACACAAAGATTGATCGAAGATGACACAGTCTATGCCTCATTGGTCAATCTAGATATCGAGGATAGAAGGACAAGATCATATATTATCATAGCCACGGAGGTTAAGTCGGATTTCGATTTTCTCATCACTTGGGTAGCAATGATGCATTGCTAGATGTCGCTCATTGCTATTTGTCTAATGTGGTTTAGACACATTGTCAATGTTACAAGAACCTATTGGGTCACACACCAAGGATATGATGCTTCGGAGATTAATTGATCTTAGTTTGACTAAGATTTGATCCAAATTGGATTAATTGAGTTAGACTCAAGTGAATCCAATTGGATTATGGGATTAAGATCTAATTTGACTTAGACTCAACCACATTTGAATGAGATATTAATTCATTAAAATGTTTAATAAATTAATAATAGAGGAAGATGAAAAGTTCCTCTTCATTGGATGAAGAGAAGTTGAAGAGTCACATAAGAAAATGTGCTCTAATTGAGTTTTTATTAGCATTGATGGAAGGAAGCTAAAGGGACAAAAACTCTTCATATTCATGTGATGAGTATAAAAGATTTTTCTTGTCATTTGGATGAAGAACTTGTCATTTTTCCTTCCCTTCCTTCTCTTAGCCGAAATCCCTCTTCTCCCTCTCCTTCTTGCTTTGCGAATCTCCTCTTGTGGCTAGCACCACAAAGGTGATTCTTCTCTGAAGCTTGAGAGATCGTATTCGTGTGGATACACATAGAGGCACGGACACTTGAACGTGTAAGAGATCTGACATACCTCAGACAAATGGGATAAGCGAAGGGCAGGCGCCAAAGGTATACCTATACGATAGGAATTTATAAATTAACTTTGCATGAGTTTTCTTCGCATGGATCACTCGTGGGATCTATTATTTTCACTGTAATTTTTAAATATTTTTTGTCTATAGATCCCTACACATAGGTCATCGGGGAGCTTCGGATCAAGGTGGGGGTGCTGTCTTTACAGCACCCCCACCTTGATCCGTTATTATTTCCGCTGTAATTTTTAAATATTTTTTTGTCTATAGATCCCTACACATAGGTCATCGGGGAGCTTCGGATCAAGGTGGGGGTGTTGTCTTTACAGCAGAAGGGCAACGTCGGAGCACCATCAAAGGGGTGGTGTCTGCTGTACCTTGGATCTACTAGTGTGGAGCTGGATCAAAATCGAAGATGGACTAAGGTAAGGAGATGCCACTAAGATTTCTATGTTGGCTTGAATAGAATGGAGTGTGAGTACTTTTCGCTCAACGTTGCGCAGGATTGATTCTGCTTGGACTGTTTTGCTGCGATCTTATGTTTAGATATATGCTCTACCAAATGGATTGGAGGCGTCTGGATTTGGGTTGGACTCCTCCATTCAGAATATAGTTCTACTCTAGTTGTGAAGTGGATTTCAGCTTCGAGTAAGTGTTGATTTGATCTTGTTTCATTCTTGATGATATCGTTGAGTTAGGTTGTAGCTAGATGAATTGTTTTGGATTTGAATGTTGACTTACTGTCCTGTTTTGAAAGCTGGAATTCTGTTCTTGGTTCTAGAATCAAATTTTGATGAAATTTAGAGATGAATTGGCTTTAATCATATTTCTATTAGTATCTACATGGATCCTGTTCCTCTTGGTTCGATCTTTGAGTGGATAAGTTGGATGCCCTTGTGGATTGAGTTAATTTTAGTTTGGAAACTTGTAAGCCTAGTCCATTTGAGTTGTGATAGATGTCGTGAGCAGCTTATGAGATTGAGTTTTCTTTTGAATTACCTACAGGATAGATCTTGTTCTCCTACGACATTGAGGTTGAATTTTGGAATTGGTTTTGTTTAGTGTGGGCAGATCAGATTGAGATTTGTAGTGGTTAATTAATACTACGAGGTGGTTTTTGACTGGTATTTTGAACATGTTACATGATCTGATTTGGTCTTGTGATCTTCAATTGGTGGTTTTGCAGTAGGGTTGCTCTTTTTATCTGATCTTGGAAGGATTTGTTAATAAATGGATGGATGAGGAGAGAAATGGTTTGTGGTGTTGGACTAGTGATGTGGTAGCTGATTTCTAGTCTGTTGATACTTCTTGATAGTTGTGTGGCTGATGTGGTGGAAAATTAGGAATGTTCCTTTTGAATTTTGTCTTGGTTTTGATTTTGTGGTGGAATTGATGTTTGGGTAATCTAAGGCAATAGGATATATAGTATTGTTGGAGTTGTATTGGTAATATGTCTAACATGGATTATATCTTTGGAGAATGGTGTTATGGGGTTATTAGTGTGGTGGATGAATTTGTAGATTAACCCTTTGATTCCATCTCGGTCTACAATATCTTTGATTAGTTTAGGATTAAACCTAATCTTAATTACGTGAAGTGATTAAGAACTTATCATCTAATTAGATATAATTGAAAGGGAACTGATTAGGTTAACCCTAACACGGTTTAGGGATTAATTAGCTAGTTAATATCTTTGTCTAATAGCTATTTAAATATGCCCTTTGTTACATGGACATGACTGGGATTTATTGTTGTTGATTATTGGCGGGTGGTTTTCTTCACATACAGATTATTCCATTTGGAGGCGGACACTTCTTGCTTGTTTCTGTAGTTTCACCTTATCTTTATGCATGACTATTTATATTATGTGCAGTAGATTTTATTTACCTTAAATCTACTACCGTTTGTTATCCTGCTTGAGACTTATGCTAGATCTTGGATATGATCTAGATTTCTTTCCATACAGTCTCATTTATTGCTATCTGATTCGATATAGTATTTGTGTGACCATGTGTACGTAGATAGGGTAGCATGTCACTGTATGGTTGCATTGATTTGATTCTAACTATACTTGCATGTGTAGCTAGATGTGATGATTAGGTTATGATACATGTTTTCGACCTGTGCATGTTAGGTTGAGTTATGTATTGATGATCTGGTAGGGGTTGCATGAGTTAGAGTCATGCACCATGGCTGCATCATTGCATGTCGGCGACCATCGGCTCCCTTATGGTCTGAGCCCGTCACCTGATACATGATATGCATACACGACCACTCATGGGTTAGTGGATACCGTTGGGTATGTGCATTTGTTCTGTACTACTCCACTCAACCGCTCATGAGTAGTGATTTCGGAGCGTGGTAGCAGGCAGGGATCTCTCCTCTTCTCGTAGACTAGAGGAGATGAGAGAGATATCTCCCCCATATATACATGGGGTGGAGCGAGAGCTCCACCAGCATTTTATCCACTCGGTCACTCAAGAGCAGTGATGGCAGAATGTAGATAGTGTCATAGCTCTACCCACTCTGCTGACACATATGACATGTCTCGGTGGCTGGACTGGTGTCAGGGGTAACCATGTCATTGCATCATGTGCATATGATGCATTTATGCATTTGATTATGATTGCTGTAACGACCCGACCCCTTGGCCCCTTGGGCGGCCCACTTGGCGGCCCTCGGCCCCTTGGGCGGCCAAATCCCATTTGGCGACCCCTTTGGCGACCTCTTGGGCGGTCGTTACTCACAAGTACTTCCCACCCCTGGCCAGTAGATTTTTGCCTTCCCCAGGATTCGAACTCTAGACCTCCCGGCTAAGTACTAAAGTTTCTGAATCCTGGTACCAATTGAGCTACAATAAATTGTCACGCCCCGAGACCCAGGAGCCGCTGATCCAATAGAAAATCGGACAGCACCTCCCCTGTCCGGCGGACAATTTACACATACATACAACATAATAGACAACACACGCAATATATATTTGGCCTCAGGCCTCCAAAGTAAATAAACACAATATAAAGACACAAGACAACTAAGTAAATCATACCTGACAGCGGACCGGTCCGACTTACGACGAATCAATCAATACAAAAACCCCTTAGGGCACATGACACACTCGTATGACATATACAAATCACTAACAGAAATATAAATCAAATGTACTACAAGTACAAAGCAAAAGCATGTCAACGCGATGGGTAGGGACTGGCTGCTGGGCTCTTCTGGCGACTCCAAGTATTACAACCTGAAATAAAAACATATATGGCAACGGGGTGAGTCCATAGCTCAGCGAATACCCAACAGATATGCATAGAAGGTTATACCAACACTAAGAGTTCAGCTAATACAGACTCATATCAACAGTAGGGAAAGACTAGTACTGAACATACTGAGGTAGATACATACCTGAATCCATCTAACCTGTATAGAGGGTAAGGAATACCAAAGGAAAACCAATAGACATATAAGCTCAGATAACAAGTCTCCAGAATATGCAATGTCAAACAAGTGCAAGAATCAAGTGCAGCAAACAATGCACGATGCAAAATATGCACATGGTGCAATGACATGTGTCACCCCTGACACCAGACAGAATCATCGTACACCTGTCATAGGGACGTCTGAACGGGTAGGGCTCTGACAACTGTACACTCTGCCATCACTGCTCCTGAGTGACCGGGTGGACAGGATGCTGGTGGAGACTCCGCTCCGACCCCAAGCAATGGGGGAGTGAAGCTCTCATCTCCTCGTGGCTCAGTACGAGAAGGGATCCCTGCTTGCTACCACGCTCGCGCTCACCCTCCTCATAGTGGCCGAACGGAGCAATACAGGGCAAATGCACACATCTACGGTATCCACTAATCCATGAGTGGCTGTGTGTGCAAGTCATGTACCGGAAGACGATTAGGCTCAACCACAAGGGAGTCGCTGATCGCCGGCATGCAACAGTGCAAGGATGGTGTATGATAGATACACATACCTCCCTCCTAAGTCCTCAGTATACTAGGTCTCCGTCTGAAATCCTACAACAGGAAATACAGGTAGCCTACAAGGTATACTGGCCTGAAACTACAGATCTCTCAAGGTCAAGTGCAAGAGGTACATCCCGATATCTAAGCATACATACAGATATGACAATACCTGAGACCGAAGGGAACCAACAACATGATAACTCAGGGATAAACAACAAGTATCCAGAACTGATATAATAACTCAGGGATAACTAACAAGTATCCAGAACAGGCATAATAACTCAGGGATAACTAACATGTATCCAGAACATGCCTAATAACGCAGGGATAACTAACATATATCCAGAACATGCATAATAACTCAAGGATAACTAACATGTATCCAGAACAGGTATAATAACTCAGGGATAACTAACATGTATCCAGAATAGGCATAATAACTCAGGGATAACTAACATGTATCCAGAACAGGCATAATAACTCAGGGATAACTAACAAGTATCCAGAACAGGTATAATAAACCAGGCTAGCGTATAATCTTACTGCTATCTATAACCAGCCATGCATAGCAATATGACAATATCTAAAAGATAAGTCAAGGGGTACCGCCTCAATCGTAAGATGCTCGTATCAGAAAGAACCTCCTGTCTGGTAATCAGCAATGATAACTCCAATCAATGCCCTGTATCAAAGGCATAATGTTTAGCTACAATAATATGTAATTTATAGCTAACTGAGCTATTCCATATAATTAGGATCGTTCTAATTATCGTCGTTTCATCTAATTAACCATAATTAGATGATTAACCCTTAATTATCCCAACTTATCCCGATTAGATTCCTATTAGGTTTTGGAATCTGATATTAATTCAACTACTAACAATATTCTGCAGATTCAACACATTGGTAAATACTTCCATGTAGATCAATATAACTCCAATTCTTCCAATATCGAATTTGCAATTACTTAATTAATACATCGACCCAATTTACCATTAATCACAAATTGAACCAACCAAACACTCACCTATGTACCCTCAAATCCAACATGATCAAGTCCCACCATGAAGCTCTCGGCAAGAGCTCCACCAACCAAATTGAACCAATGTCCATAACAACTAAACCTAACAATGTATCATGGCACCAACATAGACTCACAAGCAACAAAGTCATCCAAACCAAACCCGGACAGATCTAATCATACATAATTCCAAAGATAAGTTACAAAGTTGATCGAACAGATTTGCTACCAATAGAACAGGGAGAGGAGCTATATTAATTTGTAAAGATGTTTCCTCAATCACCTTGACACCATTGTTCTTCCCTGTGGTCCAGAAACAATCTACTGTCCACCCTGGGTCTTCAATAAACCTACTGTAATGGCATGCCCACTGCAGCTCCAGCTTCAATGAGTTATGAACAGACAAGGCTGTCGAAATTGGAGTTTGTAGCTATTGCTAATAGATATCCTTCAAATAATAACATCACATGATCCCCAATCGCACAAAACTACAATGAATGCTGTCGTGATGAAGCTAACCAGGATTCAATACACAACATACAAACCTCAAATTGATTTATCAACCAAGAAATCCCAAATTCCAGAACTTAGAACATGCTCAGAAACCTCTAACATCTTAGCTCACGGTAGAATACCAAAAACAACAAGGTCAGGAAACAAAGCTCATGGCAAAATATGGAAGATCGGCAGAACAAAATCATAGAAAGGTATTCGACATTCGCAATCACTTCTACATAGAGATTTTGTCAATCAACCTACACGAACTCACCCATACCGATCTTACTTGTTCCCATAGCAAATCGTTCAACACAGATGCTATCAACCTACTTCTTACCTGTGCTGCGTCGGCGGTTTGCTCTTGCTCCGATCCATCGAGTTCCATGCCAAATCATGAACCCAGCCGGAGATCTCCCCTCCATAGAGCATTCGTTGGTCATCGGCAGCTAATTTTCCAACCCCAAAGACGGTGATGCTTCGATCGGTTGAGCTCCCAGACGAAGATGCGCAATCAAGGAGGGGTTCACGAACTCTCGCGTGGAGGAGAAGAAGTCGGGCGAGAGGGTGAAGAAGCTCAAGGCCTCGGCTATGGATTAGAGGTGAGTGGCGGCTAGGGCACACGAGGAAGGATGGAAGAAGAAGAGCCGACACTTGGGCTGGGAGCGATAGCTGTGGCTAGGGCACGCGGGAAGGGGAGGAAGAAAAAGTCGGCGCTGCGGGTTGGGCTGCGGGAGGGATTCTGCCGAAGGCTTTTAATAGAAAAAAAAAAGGGGTCTTTTTGCAAAAAGGCCCTTCGACTTTAGAAATTCCAATCCTACTCCTAGGGCAAAGGATTTAACCATTTAACCCCCCATTTATTATAATTTAACCTCAAATAATTTCTATGGTTAAATTATTTACCCTCTCGTAATTTAGAGTTTACCCGAAAGCCCCTGGGCTTCTCCCGTAGGGCCAGAAACCCTAGACTCTAACCAGAAAAATCCTGAAAAATTTTCTGGTCCGGGTTTTCGAATTGCCGTATTTTACATTCTCCCCCACTAATAAAAATTTGATCCCTAAATTTCACCATTCCTCATACGGCACACACTAGCATTAAAACATATCTGTACTCATCATGAGTAATCACGTCGGCCGATACCTTAAGGTTACACCGCTACGGAACAACTGGAGATATCAATCAAGATATTATCATCCGATAACCAGATACACCCGAGTAACCATTTAGTCATCACAACCATCCAGGACACTCAATCCTAAGATCACTGCCGCCAAGTCTATACTCCGATCCTCAAACATAACGTAAAATCCATGAATATCCCCAAGTATCCGCAAGTCAATAATATCTTCCCGAGCATCACAAGTTATATATATGTATATATATAACAACCTCCAATAGACTGTCAGCAGATAACATATAATTTAGAAATAGTGCCAATATGTCGTACCATATGCTGCTATCAATAACAGACTTCCTAAATAATCAACCACCGAAAGATCATCTATCCACCGAATGATCCATCAAAAAGCTACAATCCGGCAGGTCCACATCCACTAATAGAATCCTCAAAGTACAACCTATAATAGAAGTTCGTCAATCTCAATCCACCTCTCCACCCCAACCAGAAAAATCCACGGAGATAACAACCTTATCATCCCGTTAACCAATAGATCAATGATGGGGGTATAATAATAATCGGAAACCAACGGTCATCTTTAACCTCCATATTAATGTCCAATATCTCAACGAAAGGTAAGGATATAGCTAACTCCACATTCTCCGCACCCTAATGGATCGTACATCCCGATGCACCATCGAGATTATCCAACTACGAACACTCAATCTATGAGTCAAAATCTCTCATAGAATAGCGTAGCAACTAACAAGTTACACCGACCGTCGCCTCGTAATCCAATACAATCCAATTCCTCCACTCCATGGTCAAAACCCTATAAGGTCCTACTCCATAACAAGGAGCTAGAAACATACTATCTCTCAGGAGTATCTAAACATACTCATAAAACAATTCATTTATTTCTCACGGGTCGTCCTTGATATCATTTAACTAGAGGTCGCCTAGTTGTGTAAGTGATTTGCCTCCATGCAAATCATAAGTCCGTATATACCTTTTTAGTTATTCAACCAAGTACAAGCGATAACCCATAAGTGTCAAGCAACTAGCTTCACACTTTTCTATATTAGCCCAAATCATCTATCAACATGTACCTTCTAGGTCAACTACCAAGTACAAGTGATCCATGGTCAAAGTCCCCAAGGAACATATTGTATCAATCCCCTACTAATCATAATAATATGTAGCTACTGCTACCCTATTGCATCAATGCAGATCATGTACTCAAAACATGACATCTAGCTTATCTGTCCAGATATACGCAACATAAGAAAACTTATAGCTCCATGGGCTACTGTGAATTGATCCAATAACATGAGAAAATTTCTAACTAAACATAAATATACAGGAATAACAACCTGATCTAATGTCCTGAAAGAATTTCTAACCATACCTAAATATACAGGAATGGTAGCATGATCCGATAACATGTGAGCATTTCTAAATCATACCTAAATATATAGGTATCCAGTAACATGGTCCAATAACATGTGAGAATTTTCTAACCATTACCTAAATAGGATAAGGGATACAAAAGATTAGGAGAAATACCTGTCGCCTGAAGAAGTCCCATCGCCAAGTCCCAAACAACCACATCGAGAAAAATACTCCGAACAAATCCGACAAGACTTGTAAAACAAGTAGGCATCGCAAACCTACGGTCTTATACCAAAATAAATTGGTATCGGATCGAAACCGTAAATCCACAAGTCCTCAAGGTATCCGACAACCTGAGCTCTGATACCAAAATAAATTGTCACGCCCCGAGACCCAGGAGCCGTTGTTCCAATATAAAATCGGACAGCACCTCCCCTGTCTGGCGGACAATTTACACATACACACCACAATATAACATTACCACGCAGTTATATTTGGCCTCAGGCCTCAAAATATATATATAGACACGACACAAATGCACAAGACAACTAAGTAAATCATACCTGACTGCGGACCGGTGCGACTTATGACGAATCAACCAATACAAAAACCCCTTAGGGCACACGACAACACTCCCAAGACATATACAAGTCTAATAAGTAAATATACAAAGAGACACTACTAAGTACAAAACGAAACTATGCCGTCGCGATGGGTAGGGACTGGCTGCTGGGCTCTTCCGGCGACTCCAAGTATCTCACCCTGAAATAAAAACATATATGGCAACGGGGTGAGTCCATAACTCAGCGAATACCCAGCAGATATGCATAGTATGTTATAATAACAATAAGCATCTACGTTAGTACAGTCTCATATCAACAATATGGAAAAACTAGTACTGGAAATACTGAGGTAGATACATACCTGAATCCAGCTAACCTGAAAAGAGGATAATAAGTACCAAGAGAATATCATTAGACATATAATCTCAAATAACAAGTCTCCAGAATATGCATGTCAAACAAGTACAGCAAATAAGTGCAGGAAACAATGCACGATGCAAAATATGCACATGGTGCAATGACATGTGTCACCCCTAGTCCCAGTCAGGATATCGTCCACGACGTCCGCGTGGGTAGAGCTGTGACAAACTGTACGCACCCTGCCATCACTGCTCCTGAGTGACCGGGTGGACAGGATGCTGGCGGGGGACCACCCCCCTACCCCATGTATATATGAGGGAGCTCCGCTCTCATCTCCTCGTAGCTCAGTACGAGAAGGGACCCATGGCTGCTACCACGCCCGCGCTCACCCTCCTCATAGTGGCCGAACGGAGCAATACAGGGCAAATGCACACATCTACGGTATCCACTAACCCATGAGTGGCCGTGCGTGCATATCATGTACCGGAAAACGATTAGGCTCAACCACAAGGGAGTCGCTGATCGCCGGCATGCAACAGTGCAAGGATGGTGTATGATAGATACACATACCTGAGACTGTAAGGAACTAACAGCATAATAACTCAGGGATAACTAACAAGTATCCAGAACAGGTATAATAACTCAGGGATAACTAACAAGTATCCAGAACATGCATAATAACTCAGGGATAACTAACAAGTATCCAGAACATGCATAATAACTCAGGAATAACTAACAAGTATCCAGAACAGGTATAATAACTCAGGGATAACTAACAAGTATCCAGAACAGGTATAATAACTCAGGGATAACTAACAAGTATCCAGAACATGCATAATAACTCAGGGATAACTAACAAGTATCCAGAACATGCATAATAACTCAGGGATAACTAACAAGTATCCAGAACAGGTATAATAACTCAGGGATAACTAACAAGTATCCAGAACAGGTATAATAACTCAGGGATAACTAACATGTATCCAGAACAGACATAATAACTTAGGGATAGCTAACATGTATCCAGAACATGCCTAATAACTCAGGGATAACTAACATGTATCCAGAACATGCATAATAATTCAAGGATAACTAACAAGTATCCAGGACAGGCATAATAAACAAGGCTAGCATATAATCTTACTGCTATCTATAACCAACCATGCATAGCAATATGACAATATCTAAAAGATAAGTCAAAGGGTACCCGCCTCAATCGTAAGATGCTCGTATCAGAAAGAACCTCCTGTCTGGTAATCAGCAATGATAACTCCAATCAATGCCCTGTATCAAAGGCATAATGTTTAGCTACAATAATATGTAATTTATAGCTAACTGAGCTATTCCATATAATTAGGATCGTTCTAATTATCGTCGTTTCATCTAATTAACCATAATTAGATGATTAACCCTTAATTATCCCAACTTATCCCGATTAGATTTCTATTAGGTTTTGGAATCCGATATTAATTCAACTACTAACAATATTCTGTAGATTCAACACATTGGTAAATACTTCCATTTAGATCAATATAACTCCAATTCTTCCAATATCGAATTTGCAATTACTTAATTAATACATCGATCCAATTAACCATTAATCACAAATTGAACCAACCACACACTCACCTATGTACCCTCAAATCCAACATGATCAAGTCCCACCATGAAGCTCTCGGCAAGAGCTCCACCAACCAAATTGAACCAATGTCCATAACAACTAAACCTAACAATGTATCATGGCACCAACATAGACTCACAAGCAACAAAGTCATCCAAACCAAACCCAGACAGATCTAATCATACATAATTCCAAAGATAAGTTACAAAGTTGATCGAACAGATTTGCTACCAATAGAACAGGGAGAGGAGCTATATTAATTTGTAAAGATGTTTCCTCAATCACCTTGACACCATTGTTCTTCCTTGTGGTCCAGAAACAATCTACTGTCCACCCTGGGTCTTCAATAAACCTACTGTAATGGCATGCCCACTGCAGCTCCAGCTTCAATGAGTTATGATCAGACAAGGCTGTCGAAATTGGAGTTTGTAGCTATTGCTAATAGATATCCTTCAAATAATAACATCACATGATCCCCAATCGCACAAAACTACAATGAATGCTGTCGTGATGAAGCTAACCAGGATTCAATACACAACATACAAACCCCAAATTGATTTATCAACTAAGAAATCCCAAATTCCAGAACTTAGAACATGCTCAGAAACCTCTAACATCTTAGCTCACTGTAGAATACCAAAAACAACAAGGTCAGGAAACAAAGCTCATGGCAAAATATGGAAGATCGGCAGAACAAAATCATAGAAAGGTATTCGACGTTCGCAATCACTTCTACCTAGAGATTTTGTCAATCAACCTACACGAACTCACCCATACCGATCTTACTTGTTCCCATAGCAAATCGTTCAACACAGATGCTATCAACCTACTTCTTACCTGTGCTGCGTCGGCGGTTTGCTCTTGCTCCGATCCATCGAGTTCCATGCCAAATCATGAACCCAGCCGGAGATCTCCCCTCCATAGAGCATTCGTTGGTCATCGGCAACTAATTTGCCAACCCGAAAGACGGTGATGCTTCGATCGGTTGAGCTCCCAGACGAAGATGCGCAATCAAGGAGGGGTTCACGAACTCTCGCGTGGAGGAGAAGAAGTCGGGCGAGAGGGTGAAGAAGCTCAAGGCCTCGGCTGTGGATTGGAGGTGAGTGGCGGCTAGGGCACACGAGGAAGGATGGAAGAAGAAGAACCGACGCTTGGGCTGGGAGCGATGGCTGTGGCTAGGGCACGCGGGAAGGGGAGGAAGAAAAAGTCGGCGCTGCGGGTTGGGCTGCGGGAGGGATTCTGCCGAAGGCTTTAAAAAAAAAAAGAGAAAGGGGTCTTTTTGCAAAAAGGCCCTTCGACTTTAGAAATTCCAATCCTACTCCTAGGGCAAAGGATTTAACCATTTAACCCCCCATTTATTATAATTTAACCTTAAATAATTTCTATGGTTAAATTATTTACCCTCTCGTAATTTAGAGTTTACCCAAAAGCCCCTGGGCTTCTCCCGTAGGGCCAGAAACCCTAGACTCTAACCAGAAAAATCCTGAAAAATTTTCTGGTCCGGGTTTTCGAATTGCCGTATTTTACATGAGGACTTAGACAAACCTGACCATGTTTACAAATTAACTAAAGCACTATATGGGTTAAAACAAGCACCTAGGGCTTGGTATGAACGTTTATCAACCTACTTAACCTCTAAAGAATTTAAACAAGGACAAATTTACTCAACCTTATTTATTAAAACCCTAGGAAAAGATATATTTATTGCCCAAATTTACGTAGATGACATAATTTTTGGATCCACCAACACAAACTTCCTAAAAGAGTTTGTCAAGATAATGGAAAATGAATTTGAAATGAGCTTAGTTGGTGAGCTTACTTTTTTTCTAGGACTACAAATCAAACAAACTAGAGATGGAAACTACGTCCATCAACTCAAATATGCTAAAGAGTTAGTAAAGAAATTTAAAATGGATAACTCTAAAAGCATAAGTACCCCCATGACCACTAATGTAAAAATAGATAGTGACCCTGATGGGAAGCCAGTAGACCTCAAACTGTATAGAAGTATGATAGGTAGTCTACTGTACCTTACAGCCAGCAGACCTAACATTCTTTTTGCCGTAGGGATGTGTGCTAGATACCAAACCTGTGCTAAGGAAATGCACTTAGCAGCCCTAAAAAGAATACTAAGATATGTAAAGGGCACCCTAAATGTAGGGATCTGGTATCCTAGAACTTCAACCTTCAATTTATCAGGATACTCGGATTCTGACTATGCTGGTTGTAAATTAGATAGAAAGAGCACAAGTGGAAGTTGCCAACTATTAGGAAATAGTCTAGTAAGTTGGTGTAGCAGAAAACAACACTGTGTAGCTCTGTCCACAACTGAAGCTGAGTATGTAGCCTTAGGAGAGTGTGTAGCACAACTCTTATGGATGATGCATACTCTTAAGGACTTCCAGCTCAACTACACCCAAACTCAAGTATTTATTGACAATATAAGTTCAATTAATCTAACAAAGAACCCAATCCAACATTCCAGAACAAAACACATAGAAGTTAAACATCACTTCATAAGAGACCATGTAGCCAGGGGTGCGATAGTACTTAAACATATAGACTCAAAATCCAACTTAGCTGATATATTCACAAAACCCTTACCTGAGTCTGAGTTCAGCTCACTAAGAAGGCAGTTAGGATTGTGCTCTGTAGAATAGATTAACTCTACTGTTGATTTTCTTACTGCTTTACTTGATTTAAAAATCAGTTTCTAAAAATAGAATTTTGAAAAACTATTTTACTTAATTTAAAAATCGATTTGTTTTAAATCTTTTTCGACTTAGTTTTCTTTCAAAACTACCCCCTTTCAAAACTAGGGCTTTTTCGCAAATGGACTTAGCTTAGGCCCTAACCCTAGAACTGCATGCACCTATAGAATTAGAAGCCAGCATCTCACAAGCACCTTAGGGTACTTTTGGTTGATAACCTAGAAAGGGTTGAGATGCTTAGGTCCTTGCCTTAATTCAAGATGCTTTAAGTCAGTGCATCTGCAGTAATTGGGTCACTAAATACAACTTATACAGCAATCAAGTTAAGTGTCAAGTTTAGAAAATCTAACTTGAACAGAAACACTTAACTTGACTAACCTAAGCGAAAACTACTGCTTAAAACAGTTAGTAAGTAGGTAAATGAGTTAAACAGGTCCCTGAGAAAATTAACTGATTTGGTCTAAGTCTTGGCTCAGTACAGCAAAATTATACGAATATTATTCCTTTATGAAAGTCATTTCTTTTATGTAATTTAATTTCTGCAATATCTATCTGTTTTTGATATATGACAAACGGGGAGAGATAGGAAAGGAAAGAGTTCAAATTTTTTTCAAAATCTCAAAATCTTTTTTTCAAAAAGTTAGCTACTTTTCAAAGCTTTTCAAAAACTTTTCTAGAAGTACTTAAGTTTTTTAAGCTTAAGTTTTTCAAAACTTCCATAAGTACTTTAAGCTTAAGTTTTTTTCAAAACTTCCATCCATAAGTACTTTAAGCTTAAGTTTTTCAAAACTTCCATAAGTACTTTAAGCTTAAGTTTTTTCAAATCTTTTATAAGTACTTTAAGCTTAAGTTTTTTCAAAACATCCATAAGTACTTTAAGCTTAAGTTTTTTCAAAACTTTTATAAGTACTTTAAGCTTAAGTTTTTTCAAAACTTCCATAAGTACCTTAAGTTTTTCAAAACTTTCATAAGTACTTTAAGCTTAAGTTTTTTCAAAACTTTTATAAATACTTTAAGCTTAAGTTTTTTCGAAACTTCCATAAGTACCTTAAGTTTTTCAAAACTTCCATAAGTACTTTAAGCTTAAGTTTTTCAAAACTTCCATAAGTACTTTAAGCTCAAGTTTTTCAAAACTTCCATAAGTACTTTAAACTTAATTTACTAAGTACTTAAATTGTTTCAAAGTTTACTAAGTGCTTAAGTTTTGCAAATCCTACTAAGTACTTAACTTAAAAGTTTTCAAAAACTTTTGAGTACTTTAAACTTAAGGCTTCAAATTTTTGTTAAGTATTCTAAACTCATGTTTTCAAAAATTTCTCTACGAACTTTTAAAACTTAAGTTATCAAAAGATTTCCAATGTATCTAAACTTAAGTTTTCAAAGTGAAAAATCATTCTAAGTAATGTTTTTTAAACTTAGAACCCCACGACGTTTTTGAAAAATCTAGGGGGAGATTCCCTCCAGGGGGAGGGAACAAATTTTTATGCTTTTGATTAAACTTAACTTTTTGAACTAGGGTTGCCATAAATCAAAAAGGGGGAGATTGTTGGTGCAGAAAGTACCAAAGTCAAACCTGTGTTTTGATAATGGCAACGGGGTTCAAAAGTTAAGTCTTACTTGTTATCTAACATGTCACTTGAGTGTGCAGAGTAAAAAGCCCTAGCGAAGGACTGCTAGGCACTGGCGAAGGAATGCCAGAAGTGAAAAGCCCTAGCGAAGGACTGCTAGGCACTGGCGAAGGAATGCTAGAATGAAAAGCCCTAGCGAAGGACTGCTAGGCGCCAGGCGAAGGACAGCTTGGGACTGAAGCCCTAGCGAAGGAATGCTAGGCACCGGGCGAAGGACAGCTCGACATCCAAGACCTGGCAAAGGACCGTCAGGCAAAAGTTCAACTAGAGGAACGGTTGGCAACAGGTACATTCTCCCGAGAGGAGTAGGTGAGGACGCGTTCCCCGTCGAGGGAACAGTAGGCGTCGGTTCGACCTAGGGTTCCATTTTGGAATTCCAAAGTCAGAACCAAGACAGCTAAGGCTGTATAAAACTAACAACTTACTGCTTTATGTTGTTTTCGGACTAACCCTGGATGCAGGACCAAAGGAACGAGTGTCTGCAGCTCAGAGAGCCTCAATGGAGTGAGGCAGCAGCTGAGTAGGGCACCCTGAGTGTCAAGGGCACCCCCAAGGTAAAGATGAAATAAATGAAGCAAAAAGGAGCCTCGGCTGAATACTGGCCAGGGCACCCCAGCAGCCAGGGCGCCCTCAGCAACCAGGGCGCCCTCAGCGCCCAGGGCACCCTCAGCAGCCAAGGCGCCCCGCGCCTAAGCCAGCGAAGCCAATCACCCTTATCCAGCCGAGACGCCCGCGCGGAAGGAGTCAAGCAGGGCGTCCCCAGCGTCCAGGGCACCCCCAGTGTCAAACCTCATCCCTATTCGAGTGGGATAGAGGTTGACCGAGCAAATCTCGGATCACGTGACACGTGGGGGGGCGCCCCCGACGTCCAGGGCGCCCCAAGGTGCTATAAATAGCACCCAACGCCCAGGCTTCCAACAAGAACTCGAACACAACGCTTCTACGCTCTTCTGCTCTCGCGCCTTGCTCCGGAAACTGCCCAACTCGAGCCGACGACGTCCCGCTGCTCCGGAAAAGGTTAACCCACAATCGGACGTCGGTAAAAGAAGAGTCATTTTAATTATTTAGTTTACTGTGCTGAATTTGTAAATCAATCCTTGTAATCTATTATTGCGCCTCATATAGAATTGCCCAAAGTAAACGGTCAACGACCGTGGGCCTTGGAGTAGGAGTCGACCCAGGCTCCGAACCAAGTAAAATCGATAGTGTCTCTGTGTGATTTTGCTTTCTTAATTTCCGCTGCGTACTTGCTCTAAGTTTTTCCGAAAAATAATTTCCGATATTCACCCCCCCCCCCTCTATCGGTTCTCTCGATCCAACACTAACTGCTATTAAATAGTAGTTTTTGCTGGGGTTAGTCAAGTTAAGTGTTCTGTTTAAGTTAGATTTTCTAAACTTGACACTTAACTTGATTACTGTGTAGTTTGTATTTAGTGCCGAAATTACTGCAGATGCACTGACTTAAAGCATCTTGAATTAAGGCAAAGACCTAAGCATCTCAACCCATTCTAGGTTATCAATCAAAAGAACCCTAAAGTTCTTGTGAGATACTGGCTTCTAAATCTATAGGTGCATGCAGTTCTAGGGTTCGGGCCTAGGCTAAGTCCATTTGCGAAAAAGCCCTAGTTTTGAAGGGGATATTTTAAAATAAAACTAAGTCAAAAAATATTTAGAATTTTCAACACTAAGTAAAATTTGATTTTGAAAACATTTAAAAGTTTTAATAACTGATTTTAAAAACATTTGAAAATTTTAAAGGCCAAAAAAAAGCCGAAAAGCAAAGTAGACCTATTCTACTAAGCATAATCCTAACTGAGATCAGATAATCAAACAAACAAGTTAGCTGGTAAGAGAGAGAACCAGCATAGTCCTACATGTCAAACATGAGTCAAGCATGAGTCAACCCTACTAAGTAGGGGCAGTCAAATAGTCTCACTAGTACAATAAATCTAGGAAGAGGGTCCAGGATGATCAGAGGAGCCTAGCTGCCAGGATCGAAACATCGCCATCATCTCGTGGTACTGTGCATCTCTGGTCTCCCTCTCAGCTCTAAGGGCACTCATATAGTCAGTGTAATAGCCTAGATTTGTTTCCATCTCTTCGGCATGGTTTGCCTCCACTTCCTCTCGGAGGCTTTGGACATGAGTCTCTAGCCGTGTCACTCTCTCGTAAAGTGTCGGTGGAGGGGGCTCGTCTATGTGTGCTCGGGCCTCTGCTGCCAGATCTGCAACGTCAACGTCGACCTCCTCGTCTGAGTCAATCTGCGCTCTGGCTCGCTGTCGTCTCCAAGTCAAAACCCCGGTGGTCGATACATCTATCCCAGCTAAAGAGAAGTTCCTAAACCCTATCTTATCAAAATCGGTCAGCTCGGATATCTCACCTACGGTGATGTCACCACCGTGGTGATGAAGGATGGAGGTGATGATGTGGAAGAAGGGAGTGCGCACTCATCCCTGAGTGGTAACACTGGACGTATGCAGAATAACGTGAAACATGTGTAGTCCAATGTCAATGTCAAGGTGATGGATCAGGGCATACAGGAGAAATGTATGAAAAGGCCGCATGGTCACGACATCCCTAGAGGATAGTGGTAAAATGCAGCGGACCAGGACTCTGTACAAGGCGTAGTCCTGGTACTGAAGCTCAACGGACTGAAATTGTCTAGCTACCGGGAGTCTAGCATCCCTATAGAAATATGAGTGGAGAGTGTCTAGAGAAATGTGGGAGTAGGGAGCATCAAATGGAGGATCCCTAGGTGGATAACAACAAAAGGTGGACTGGGAAGGTCGTAGTCCAAGGAATCGATTTAGTAAGGTAGGAGTGATCGACAAGGGTATTCCTTGAACAGTAGTGACAAACATGAGATCGTTCTGTCGAACTATGTTATTATAAAATTCTGCACATAAAGTTGTGTTAATGGAATGAGTGCAAACACTAGATTATCTAGTTGATAAAAGTTTATGACGTTCATGGCTAAGGGACAAGATTGGGTAAAGAAATGTCTATTAAGATAGCTAGTTTTGATAGGTTTATAAGTTATTCTAGCAAACCTATTACATAGTTCTAGAGTCGGGAACCTAGGGTCGGGACTCGGTTCGGCACCGGGGTTCGCTTGGTTTGCTCGGTGTTTTCTAATTTAAGAAACATGCATTTATAAGGAAGGAATTTAAGAAAATAATTCTAAATGCATAAAAGAAATCATACCGGGGAGGCATGATTGAGATTGAGGAAGCACAAGGGTCACTTGATCTTCTTGGAAGGAAGGAAGTGAGGAAGGAGGATGGTTTTTGGTGTGGGAAGAAGGAAGGGTTCGAATGCCCTTTTATAGGCTGGCCATTGGGGGCGCCCGGGAGCTCCCGGGCGCCCGGACAGAGGTCTCTGCCTTTGGCAGAGACAGGGCTGGTTGGGGGCGCCCGGAACGGCCCGAGCGCCCTAGTCAAGCTGGTCTTTGCAGCTTTTGCTGCTTTGACTAAAATGGGGGCGCCCGCGTGGTTCCGGGCGCCCTGGTCAAAGGTCAAAGGCAGCTTTTTGCCTTGAGGGAAGATAAAGGCATGCATGGGGCGCCCGAGGAGTCACGGGCGCCCGGAGTGTGTAGGAAGTGATAAATTTTATGTCTTGTCATCGTTTGACCATGATTAAGTTGGATTGACCATGGTTTGACTACTTTGACCATGGTTTGACTACTTTGACCATGGTTTGACTATTTTGACCATGGTTTGACTACTTTGACCATGGTTTAACTTATTGTTAGGTCAATGCCTTTCTAAACTAAAATAACAATCAATAACAATCTAGTTATGAATTCTGATTAAGTTAAATTTACTGTCTCACCTAAATCTAGGGTTTTCAATCACGTTAGCCTTATAAGCTTTGTGAGACAAGTTTTGATAAAAGAATTTTTGAAAAACATGATTTATTTTGAAAGACTTAATTAATTTTGAAAACAGTTGAATTCATTTTGAAAAGAATGTTTAAGTCTACAAGTAACTGGAGATTTGTGTTAGATTTAAATTTTACAAAGACTAATTTGAATTTGAATTTCAGAGATTGGCTTCCAGGTCTTGGCGAGGCACTAGGCCTTCTTTGGCCGTTAGCCTTATTGGGATCATCAACCCTTTCCTTGACAAGCCTTTCAATGAAGTTTCATTTTCAAAATTAATCTTTTGAAAAATTCTGGTCTAACTAGTTTGGGTCTTGGATCGGTAGCTTCGGCTAGTTTCACCAGTCTAAAGAGGACCAAGTATACTTGACCTTATTAGAATTGGTTTCCCTAACGTACTATCATCCTCACCTCCTCCCAATACTATGTTGTCAATTTTCAGTTAAGTTTGGTTTGGTCCTTAAACTAACCATTCCTAAGTCTAAGCATGATAAATTTGAAAATTAAATAAACAAGCAACCAAGCAAATTGC
>JAGFNQ010007921.1:104304-195496 GCA_024364735.1 Boesenbergia rotunda
TTGCTTGAAGTGCCTTCTTCTTCCCTCTATTCTTTTTGGTCTCCTTTAGGTTCGGACACTCCGTCTTGTAGTGACCTTTCTTCTTGCACTCGTAGCAGGTCACGTTGGGCTTGTTCTTTTCGTTTGCGGGTTCAGCTGGTTCATCCTTTCTTCTACTAGCTCTTCGTTTGTTGGTTTGGTTCTTTAATTCCTTGTAGTAGTTTCTTGCCAGTCGAACCAGCTTAGGTCTATCTCCTTCTTCGTCTTCTGAGTCTGAGTCTGAGTTAGACTCGGGTTCAGGTTGAGGCTTTTTCTTTGTTGTCCTTCCAGTTGTACCTGCAACAAAGGCAATACCTTTCTCGGCCAAATTGTAATTAGTCTGTTCATGTAATTCTAATTCAGAGAACAATTCATCTAATTTAACTTTTGAAAGGTCCCTTGAAATCTTGTATGCATCTACCATAGATGCCCACAAGGTGTTTCTAGGGAAAGCATTTAAAGCGTACCTTATTAAATCAGGTTTTCTACCTTGTGACCGATGGTGTGCAGTCCGTTCATCAGTTCCTGGATTCGGGCGTGAAGCTGAGCTGCTGTTTCGTTGTCGGTCATTTTAATTGTATACAGCTTGTTCAGGAGGAGATCCCTCTTGCTGATCCGAGTGTCTGATGTTCCTTCATGCAGCTCGATCAGTTTCCCCCACAGCTCCTTGGCACTGTTGAAGGGATCCACCCGGTTCAGCTCCTCTTTTGTTAAGCCGTATTGGAGGGTCTGGGTCGCCTTTGCATCCGCTTCAATTTTCCGTTTCAGAGCGGTGTCCCACTCTGTGTAAGTCTGAGGTACTCCTTCAGCATTTCTTGGAATCTCCAGTCCGGACTGGATGATTATCCACATGTCCACCTGAGTTTTTAGGTGGACCTCTATTCTGCTCTTCTAGTAGGAGAAGTCCTCCCCATTGAAGAGAGGTGGTCTTGCGGTGCTGAAGCCTTCTTGCATAGCCATTTTATCTGAAATGTAAACTAAGCAAAAAAAAAGAATATCCCAAGACTAGGTCTTGGATTAGTAGTGCGGAAAAAAAATATTTGTCGAGGGGTGTTGCACCAACCTCGATTAACGAGAAGAAAATAAAAAAATTAAAAAATTTCGTAAAAAATCCGAAAAGTTCTCAAATTGGTGGTTGAACCAAATTTGAGCTTCCCCGCTCTAATACCACTTGTTGGATCGAGAGAACCGATAAAGGGGGGTGAATATCGGAAAACGTTCAGATTTAAGAATTAGAGAAGTTATGCAGCGAAAATTAAAACAAACAAACGCAAACACCAAGTTTTTTACTTGGTTCGGAGTCGCGGTCGGCTCCTACTCCAAGGATCACGGTCATTGACCGTTTACTGCGGGCAATTCTATATTTACGCAAAATGGTTTACAAATAGATGTTACAATTACAGTATAGTAAACACAAAAATAAAAAATCGCTCTTCGTTACCGACGTCCGGTGTGGAATGTTTCTCGGAGCAGAGGGACGTCGTCGGCGCTTGTATCTCGAGTCGGGAGGTTTCTGGAGCAGAGCGCAGGAGCAGAAGAGCGTGATTGCGTTAAATGGATTCAGTGTTGAAGCCTTGGGGTCGAGGGCCCTTTTTATAGCACCTGGGGGGGCCCGGAACGTCGGGGGCACCCCCACGTGTCAGCCGATCCGAGTTTTTCTCGGTCAGCTCTGATCCCTTCAAACTCGGGATCAGATCTTGACTGGTGGCGCCCGGGACGCTGGGGGCGCCCGGATTGACTGGGTCAACTCTCATCCGTTGGCTTCCCGCTGGCTTGCTTCGTTGGCTTGACCTGGGGGCGCCCGGGAGCACGGGGGCGCCCGGGAGCACGGGGGCGCCCCGCCCATAAGCTGCCGAAGCTCACCTTGCTTTACTTTGTTTTGTGTTCACCTTGGGGGCGCCCGAGACACTCCAGGCGCCCTGGTCAGCTGCTGCCTCACTCCTTTGAGGCTCTCTGAGCTGCAGACACTCATTCCTTCGGTCCTGCATCCAGGGTTAGTCCAAAACCACATAAAGCAATAAGATGTTAGTTTATACAGCCTTAGCTGTCTTGGTTCTGACTTTGGGCCTCCAAAATTGAGCCCTAGGTCGAACCGACGCCTACTGTTCCCTCGTCGGGAAACGCGTCCTCACCTACTCCTCTCGGGAGAATGTACCTGATGCCAACCGGCTCCTCCGGTTGGACTTTTGCCCAGCAGTCCTTCGCCAGGTGCCTAGCTGTCCTTCGTCAGGTCTTCAGTACCAAGCTACCCTTCGCTTGGTGCCTAGCAGTCCTTCGCTAGGTCTTCGTATCCTGGCATTCCTTCGCAAGGTGCCTAGCCGTCCTTCGCTAGGTCTTTGTATCCTGACATTCCTTCGCCAGGTGCCTAGCTGTCCTTCGCTAGGTCTTTGTATCCTGGCATTCCTTCGCCAGGTGCCTAGCAGTCCTTCGCTAGGGCTTTGCCTGCACACTTGGGTAACATGTTAGACACACAATATACCTTAACTTTTGAACCCAGTTGACATTATCAAAATACAGGTTTGACTTGGGTGCATTCTGCACCAATAGTATTAAGTGGAAAAGAAATTGAAATAGAGATCAATTGAAGGTTGCAATTGGTGTATCAATGAGTGTAGTTGCGTGCCAAGGGGGTTGCAAGAGTTGATAGTGGCAAAAAAACAATAAGAACAAGGAAAGTTATCAAGTTGAGAGTTGAAAAGTTTCAGTGAATCAAATATTGAAGACACATTCCAAGTAGTGAACAAAGGATGATCACATTCCATATTATCGAGTTGAAAAGTTTTGAAAGTCTGAACATTTCAGATTGTGAGAATGATTGAGGAAAAAAAGAGAAGAAGAAAAACAGAATAGCAGTTCAAAAACAGAAGGAAAAAAAGAAAGAAAAAGAAAAAAAACATGAAGTGGAAGTCAAGTGATGGGTTAGATTCTAAATTTGAAGATGTGAACAAGGAGTTAGTTGGATTTCAAATGTAGTATTGATTGAGGAGAAGTGAGCCTCGACAGTTCAGTATCATACTCTGCTCAGTTTTACCTTCTGTTGGAGCCCTCATCGGTCTCCAGACCGATCAGGGAAGGCTCTGATCAGTCACTCTGACCGATCAGAAGCATTCCAGTCATATCAGAGGAGAGCCAAAACGATCAGGAGAAGCACAGACCAATCTCCAGAACGATCAAGAGAAGCCTGATCTGTCTCCAGAACGATCAGGAGAAGCCTGATCTGTCTCCAGACCGATCAGCAGAGTTGGCACAGCACAGAACACTGAATTCAGTAATGTTTCTCATCCAAATCAGCTGATTCCTACTCACCTTAGCTCTGATTTCATTGAGAGGACCATCAAAAAGGCAAAGTTCATTTAGTTACATTTTTTAGTATTCAAGTCTTCCATTTTCTTTACTTTTCCATATTTCCTTATCATGCCATATTACTTTTCCATATTTCCTTATCATGTCATATTTCTTTACTTTTTTTTATCATGATTCTTTAGTATCAAAGTTCATTAAACTTCTATTTCATTCTTATCATTCCATATTTCTTAACTTGTTTGAATAAGCTTTTGTAGGTGTGGATCCAAGTCAAGAATGATAGTAGAGAGTAGAGCATAAGCAAGCTTATGATAGTGCAAGAACCATGATATGTTTGAGTGAGCTCCACTTTCATCAAAAATGTAGAACTTAGGAAGAGAGCCACTAAAATGTCCCTTGAGAGGCTTTGTGAGTTTAATTTATCTCAATGAGTCATGAAGGATGAAATATACTAAGTTGTTGACTAAGGACAAGTTTCTAGACCATTGAGTTTAGATTTTTGAGAATTGACAACCCTAGGTAATTTCCTTTCAATTGCTTCTAACTATGATTGAGAATAATCTAGGGGGAAACATGATTAGTTAGCTTGTGCGAGACACCCAAGAGTAAGTGTGGGGGAGTTGATAGTTACCATTTTGTTGATTACTATAACCTCTTAAATCCATGTTTTGATCCACTTTTATATGCTTAAGTTTGCATTTATATTAAGTTTCATGAATTACCTCTATTTTAGCTTTGGATGCAAATCTTTATAGATTTGAGATGTTTTGGCACTTAAATTTGAATTTAATTTTGTAGGCTTCAAAGGACCATGGACATAGATCAGATTGGATCAGACTTGAGCTCAGAATTAGCTTCGATCAAGGGGATCAAGAGATGGATCAATGTGGGTCGTCCGATCAAGAAACGGGGTGATCTGAGCCATTTTAAGTTTCTGATCAATCCGAGCCTAAGATAGAGCTAATCAAGACTATAGACCAAGATCTGAAGCTTTGAACCAAATCAGAGTCCATCTGACCGTCGAATCAAGCTTAAGGGGAGTTTCAACCATCCATTCAAAAGAAAGGAAGATCTGAGTCATCTGTCCCAGATCTGATTGATCCGAACTAAGGTGAAGTAGATCAGAGCCATTGATGGAGATCTGGAGAGTTTGGTTCAGATCTAAGTTGATCCAACCGTCGGATGAGGCCGGAACAATCACAGCCATTCAAATTTAAATGGGATAAGTTTAATTGGGAATTCCCTCTTCCGCTCGAGCGTCGTCGCCAGGTCGCGAGTCGCCAGATCGTAAGTTTCTTCTCTGTTCTTCGTTTCTTCATTGATTTCTTTGTTGTTTTCTTCTCCGATCGCGCGACCAACATCAGATTTGTTTTGTTTGCAAGATTCAGATCATCGAGGTAGTTTTCTTGTTCAGTTTTGCTAACCAAAATCTCGCAGCTGAGAGGAGCTCAGGGGAGGGTTTCACCGGAGTTCCGTTCCATTGATCGCTTCCATTTGATCGCGTGTTTTCATCGACCGAAGCTGAACGATCGTTCGGAGGGGTTCTCCGATACTGTTCTGAAGGTTTTTGAGTTCAATCGCTTATCAGCGCGTCAAGATGGAGAGCTTGGCGGAAGCGTTTCAGCTACTGATTGATCTCCGTGACCGGACAAAGATGCCTCTGATTGGTCCCGTGACCGATCAGAAGAAGACCTGATCGGTCGGCTGACCGATCAGGAAGGCCAATTCGTAGCAAACTGATCTTGGGAGTTCTTCTTCATTGGTTTTTGACCTAGGGGGTTCATAGCTCAACTTTTGTGTGACGGCAAAGGAAAGTCTTGACAACAAACTGATTTGATGTTTAAATTAGGATAATTTTGGTTTTAAGCACTTATTTCTTCAAGTTGCTTTAGCTTGTTTCCAACTCTATACTTCAAGTCAAGTTCTTAAGTAATGTTTTGATCTAGTTTTTATTATCTTACAATTAATTCCCTGCAATTAGTTCCTTGCAATTAATTCCCTGCATTTAAGCTTAGTTCTTAAGTTTCAATTCAATAGTTTGAAATCGAATTGCTTAGTTTTTCCAATAGGTTAAGAGTAGTTCTTGCAATTTACTAATTCGCTCCATGCTTTAGCTAAGTTCATTCTATTTCATACTGTCATTTCCTTATCGCAAAAACTCCCATTTTACTAGAAAACCCAAAATCATCAAACGACAACAATTTCAAGCTTGAGTTAAACACTCTTAACTAGTCCTTGGAAAAATACGACTTGAGGCCCCTGTACTACATTTAATTTTGTGAGCTAAGGGTTTTCAACTTATAAATATCTAAATTTGAGGCTCATTCGTGACACTTGATATTGGGTAGTCATCAAATTTTTGGCGTCGTTGCCGGGGAAACAACTAGTTGAGTTTGTTTAATTTGAGCTTGTGTTTATTTTCATATTCTTTGATTCCATTTTTATTTGCTTTATCTTTCTATATACATTTGCTACTATTTTGTTTGTTTTATGACCAGGACTGCAGGTGGTGATATTGTGGAGTTTGATCTTGAGATAGAGAGAACATTCAGAGCTAGGAGAAATCAAGGAAGAGATTGGTATTGAATGCAGCTCAACCTCGTCCGAACGCAGCTCGCTTAGAAAATCCGCGAGGGCCTGAGCCTTGATAGCTGGCCGAGATTGGTACTGAATGTCATACTCGCTTAGATCGGTGGTCCATTTGATCAGCCGCCCGGACGCTTCAAGATTAGAGGCCACTCGACCCAAGTTGCTGTTCGTCAGCATCACGATGGGGTGTGCCAAGAAGTAAGGTCGTAGCCTCCGAGCGCCTAACAATAACACATACATCAACCTCTCGAGTGTCGTATAGCGGCATTCGACTCCCTTTAGTAGATGGGCAAAGAAATACACGGGATGCTGCTTAGCTGCTTCCAGCTTGTCTAAGATCAGGCTAACCGAGTCAGCTGCTTCAGCCAGATAGACATACAGGACTTCTCTGATAATGGCAACAGGGGTCAAAAGTTGGTGCAGAAAGCACGGGCTAACCGTGCAGAAAGCACGGGCTGCTGCAGCCAGATAGACATGCAGGACTTCTCTGATAATGGCTAACCGTGCCAGCTGGGCTAGCACGGGCAACTCAGCGAGGTAGGCTTTAAATTCTTCAAACGCCTTGTCATAGTCAGCGTTGTTGGTGCAGAAAGCACCAAAGTCAAACCTGTGTTTTGATAATGGCAACAGGGGTCAAAAGTTAAGTCTTAGTTGCTATCTAACATGTCACTTGAGTGTGCAGAGTAAAAAGCCCTAGCAAAGGACTGCTAGGCACTGGCGAAGGAATGCCAGAGTGAAAAGCCCTAGCGAAGGACTGCTAGGCACTGGCGAAGGAATGCCAGAGTGAAAAGCCCTAGCGAATGACAGCTAGGCGCCAGGCGAAGGACAGCTTGGGACTGAAGCCCTAGCTAAGGAATGCTAGGCACCGGGCGAAGGACAGCTCGGCATCCAAGACCTGGCAAAGGACCGTCAGGCAAAAGTCCAACCAGAGGAACGGTTGGCATCAGGTACATTCTCCCGAGAGGAGTAGGTGAGGACGTGTTCCCCGTCGAGGGAACAGTATGCGTCGGTTCGACCTAGGGTTCCATTTTGGAAACCCAAAGTCAGAACCAAGACAGCTAAGGCTGTATAAACTAACAATTTATTGTTTCATTGTGTTTTGGACTAACCCTGGATGCATGACCGAAGGAACGTGTGTCTGCAGCTCAGAGAGCCTCAAAGGAATGAGGCAATAGCTGACCAGGGCGCCCGGAGTGTCCCGGGCGCCCCCAAGGTGAACACAAAACACAAGAAAGCAAAGCAAGCTTCGACAGTTCAACTCCCGGGCGCCCCCGCTGCTCCCGGGCGCCCCCAGCGCTCCGGGCGCCCCCAGCGCTCCGGGCGCCCCGCTTGTCGCAGGCGCCCCCAGTGCCAGCTGCCGAAGCACCCCCTCGCGAAGCCAAGAGGATGAAGGCTTGACCCAGTCAATGTGGGCGCCCCGAGCGCTCCGGGCGCCCCGGTCAAACCTGATCCCGATCTTGAAGGGATCAGATGTTGACCGCGCTGGAGACGGATCGACCGCCACGTAGGGGGGCGCCCCCGACGTCCCGGGCGCCCCCAGGCCCTATATAAAGGGCCCTCGACCCCAAGCTTCGGACAACACTTGATTCAACGCCTAAAAGCTCTTCTGCTCTCGCGCCTTACTCCGGAAACCTCCCAACTCGAGCCGACGATATCCTGCTGCTCCGGAAAAAGTCAATCTACTCCGGACGTCGGTAAAGAAGAGTGATTTTTAATTTACTGCACTTATCTCTGTAATCAATCTTTGTAAACGGATTTTACGCCTCATATTGAATTGCCCAAAGTAAACGATCAACGATCATGGGCCTTAGAGTAGGAGTCGACCTAGGCTCCGAACCAAGTAAAACCTCCTGTGTCTGTGTGTTTTTAACTTTAATCTTCCGCTACGCATTCTCTTTTCAAATCCGAACGATTTCCGATATTCACCCCCCCCTCTATCGGTTCTCTCGATCCAACAAGTGGTATTAGAGCGGGGAAGTTCAAACTTGGTGCAACCACCAGTTTGAAAATTTTTCGGATTTTTATCTCTTTTTTTCGTTCGAATTTTCTTTAAATATTTCATTCAAATTTTCTTTTTTCGGTTAATCGAGGTTGGTGCAACACCCCTTGTCATTTCATTTTATTCATCCCACACTACTAATCCAAGACCTAGTCTTGGGAAGTTTTTTTGGTTTTTTTTCAGATTAAATGGCCATGCAAGAAGGATTTAGCACCGCCAGACCTCCACTTTTTAGTGGAGAAAACTTTTCCTACTGGAAAAGTCGAATGGAGGTCCACCTGAAAACTCAGGTGGACATGTGGATCATTATCCAGTCTAGACTGGAGATTCCCAAGAACGCTGAAGGAGTACCTCAAAGCTACTCAGAATGGAACACCGCTCTGAAGCGCAAAATAGAAGCCGACGCAAAGGCGACTCAGACCCTACAATGTGGTTTAACAAAAGAAGAGCTGAACCGAGTGGGCCCCTTCAACAGTGCAAAGGAGCTGTGGGCAAAGTTGATCGAACTGCACGAAGGAACATCAGACACCAGGATCAGTAAGAGAGACCTGCTCCTAAACAAACTCTACACCATCAAGATGGCCGACAACGAAACAGCAGCCCAACTCCTGCACGAATCCAAGAATTGATGAACGGTCTTCACACTATAGGTCACAAGGTCGAAAATCGTGACCTAATAAGGTATGCCCTAAATGCTTTCCCTAGAAATACCTTGTGGGCATCTATGGTAGATGCATACAAGGTTTCAAGGGATCTCTCTAAAATTAAATTAGATGAATTGTTTTCTGAGTTAGAACTTCATGAACAGACTAACTGCAATATGGCCGAGAAAGGAATTGCCTTTGTTGCAGGAAAAATTGGAAGATCGACAAAGAAGAAACCTCAACATGAACCCGAGTCTAACTCAGACTCAGACGCAGAAGACGAAGAAGGAGATCAATCTGAGCTGGTCTGACTGGCCCGAAGCTACTATAAAAAATTAAAAAACCAAGTCAACACACGGAGGACAAGCCGAAGAAAGGACGAACCAGCTGAACCCGCGAATAACAAAAACAAGCCCAACGTAACCTGCTACTAGTGCAAGAAGAAGGGCCACTACAAGACGGAGTGTCCAAACCTAAAGGAGAACAAAAAGACAAGAAGAAAGAAAGCACTCCAAGCAACCTGGGACAAATCTTCATCAGAAGAAGAAGAAGAAGAACCCCAGTCAAACCTACTAGCGCTGACCGCTTCAGAAGAAGTCGAGACCTAGTCAGAGTCAGAAAAGGACGACGGCAGACTAACCTTTTCAGAAGACGGCGAAATCAAGGTAAGCGGTTTCAATAAAAGTCAATTGAATGAACTTATTTTCTATCTTTCTCGAGATTTGGCGAAAGCCAAACTCCGAGTCGAATCTCTCCGACAGGAAGTAAAACTCCTGAAAGAGGGAGCTGACTCTAAATCCTTAGCCGAGAAAGTTCAAGAAGGAACTCCTACTCAAGTTGAAAAACTTGAGAAAGAGAACTCCTCCCTGAAAACTCAGGTTAAGGATCTTAGAGCGGCCTTAGAACGATTCACTTCTGGTTCCAAGGGTCTTGACATGATTCTTGGAAAACAGAAATCCGTTCTAAATCGATCCTGACTTGGCTATAGAACCAAATCCCGACAAAGATCTTACTTTGCTGTACTGAATCAGTCTAGAAATAAAGTTCAGGCATGGGTACCTAAACTATGCCTGAACAAACCAACTGGATCAAATCAGTATTGGATCCCCAAGGACAAGATTCACATTTTGCCTAATTATTATCGTGGCTATAGTCCAAGGGGAGCCAAATTAAAAACTATTTTTATTGTTAAATAGAATTTAATTCTTGCAATTTGCCTGATTGATTGTTTATTTAAACTTATGCAATTTACCATGCTTAGACTTAGGTTAGTATAAGGACAGAACAAACTTAACTGAAATTTGAAAACATAGTATTGGGTGGAGGTGAGATGATAGTACGTTAGGGAAACCAATTCTAATAAGATCAAGTTCACTTGGTCTCTTTAGACTGGTGAAACTAGCCGAAGCTACCGATCCAAAATCCAAACTAGTTTGACCAGAACTTTTTCAAAGATTAATTTTGAAAATGAAACTTCATTAAACAGCTTTGTCAAGGAAAGGGTTGATGATCCAATAAGGCTACGGCCAAAGAAGACCTAGTGCCTCGCCAAGACCTGGAAGCCAGTTTTTGAATTTCAAATTCAAATTACTTTTTGTCAAATTCAAATCTAACGCAAATTTTTAGTTAAGTATAGATTCAAACATTTCCCTTCAAAATAAATTGAAATGTTTTCAAAAATTAATTAAGTTTTCAAAATAAATAATGTTTTTTAACCCTGTCTCACGAAACCTATAAGGCTAACGTGATTGAAAACCCTAGATTGGGTGAGACAGTAAGAATAAACTCAATTATAATTACTTTAATACCTATATTGTAGTCAAATTGGTCAAACCATGGTCATCATAGTCAAAACATGGTCAACATAGTCAAACCATGGTTAAACCGATTAAACCATGGTCAAACACAAAACTTGTCTCTTCGCTACAGTCCCGGGCGCCCGTGACTCCTCGGGCGCCCCCACCCTACCTTTTTCTTTCTTCCTAGGCAAAAAGCTGCCTCTGACCTTGACCAGGGCGCCCGAAACCATACGGGCGCCCCTATCGCACTCAATGCAGCAAAGGCTGTAAAAGCAGCCTGACGAGGGCACCCGGAGTGTCCCGGGCGCCCCCAACCAGCGAAAAACACTGCCTTTGGCAGTAACCACTGACCGGTCCGCTGTATCTTACCACTCTCCACTAGAGATCTCGGGACCATGCGACCCTTTCATGCCTTCCTTCTGTATGTCCTAGTCCATCACCTTGACATAGACATTGGACTCCATATGTTTCATACCATTCTGCATGCGTCCAGTATCACAACCCAGGGACGAGTGCGCACACCATTCTGCCACATCATCACTTCCCTCCTTCATCACCACGGTCGTGACATTACCGTGGGTGAAATAACCGCTATGACTGACTTTGATGAAATAGGATTTAGGAACTTCTCGTTAGCGGGTCTAGAGGTATCGGCCACCGGGGTTCTGAGTTGGAGACGACAGCAGGCCGGGGCTCCGATCGACTCAGACGAGGAGGTCGACGTTGACGTCGGAGATCTAGCAGCAGTAGCCCGAGCGCACATAGACGAGCCCGCTCCACCGACACTCTACTATCGAGTGGCACAGCTAGAGACACATGTTCAGAGCCTCCGAGAGGAAGTGGAGGCCAATCATGCCGAGAACATGGAGGCAAATTTGGGCTACTACAACGAGTATATGAGCGCCCTTAGAGCTGAGAGGGAGGCCAGAGAGGCACAGTATAGAGCTGACAGGGAGGCCAGAGATGCAGAGTATCACGAGATGATGACCCTATTTCGATCCTGGCAGCCAGGCTCCTCTTATCATCCCGGTCCCTCGTCCTAGATTTGCTTAGTATTGTACCAGTACCTATTTGACTGCCCCTACTCAGTAGGGTTGACTTATGTTTGACTGTATGACTGTGTTGACTAGCTTATGAGTACTAGTTTCTTGTCTATTCAGCAGTTAGGATTGTGCTCTGTAGAATAGATTAACTCTACTGTTGATTTTTTTTACTGCTTTACTTGATTTAAAAATTAGTTTCTAAAAATAGAATTTTGAAAAACTGTTTTACTAATTTCAAAATCAGTTTGTTTTAAATCTTTTTCGACTTAGTTTTCTTTCAAAACTACCCCCTTTCAAAACTAGGGCTTTTTCGCAAATGGACTTAGCTTAGGCCCTAACCCTAGAACTGCATGCACATATAGATTTAGAAGCCAGCATCTCACAAGCACCTTAGGGTACTTTTGGTTGATAACCTAGAAAGGGTTGAGATGCTTAGGTCTTTGCCTTAATTCAAGATGCTTTAAGTCAGTGCATCTGCAGTAATTGGGGCACTAAATACAACTTATACAGCAATCAAGTTAAGTGTCAAGTTTAGAAAATCTAACTTGACCAGAAACACTTAACTTGACTAACTCTAGCAAAAACTACTGCTTATAACAGTTAGTAAGTAGCTAAATGGGTTAGACAGGTCCCTACAAGAGAAAATCAACTGATTTGGTCTAAATCTTGGTTCAGTACAGCAAAATCATACGAACATTTTTTTTAAAGTCATTTCTTTTATGCAATTTAATTTCTGCAATATCTATCTGTTTTTGATATATGGCAAAGAGGGAGAGATAGGAAAGGAGAGAGTTTTTTTCAAACTCTCAAATTTTTTTTTTCAAAAAGTTAGCTACTTTTCAAAGCTTTTCAAAACCTTTCTAGAAGTACTTAAGTTTTGTGTTTTAAAAAATCCTATTAAGTACTTAAGTTCATTAAGTACTAAGTTATTCAAAAGTACTAAGTTTTTATAAGTACTTTAAGCTTAAGTTTTTCAAAACTTCCATAAGTACTTTAAACTTAAATTATTTCAAAATTTACTAAGTACTTAAATTGTTTCAAAATTTACTAAGTACTTAAATTGTTTCAAAGTTTACTAAGTGCTTAAGTTTTTCAAATCCTAATAAGTACTTAACTTAAAAAGTTTTCAAACTTTTGAGTACTTTAAACTTAAGGCTCAAATTTTTGTTAAGTACTCTAAACTCATGCTTTCAAAAATTCCTCTATGTACTTTTAAAACTTAAGTTATCAAAAGATTTCCAAAGTACCTAAACTTAAGTGCAAAATCATTCTAAGTAAAGTTTTTTATAAAAAACTTAGAACCCCACGAAGTTTTGGAAAATCTAGGGGGAGATTCCCTCCAGGGGGAGGGAACAAATTTTTATGCTTTTGATTAAACTTAACTTTTTGAACTAGGGTTGCCATAAATCAAAAAGGGGGAGATTGTTGGTGCAGAAAGCACCAAAGTCAAACCTGTGTTTTGATAATGGCAACAGGGGTCAAAAGTTAAGTCTTAGTTGCTATCTAACATGTCACTTGAGTGTGCAGAGTAAAAAGCCCTAGCGAAGGACTGCTAGACACTGGCGAAGGAATGCCAGAGTGAAAAGCCCTAGCGAAGGTCTGCTAGGCACTGGCGAAGGAATGCCAGAATGAAAAGCCCTGGCGAAGGACTGCTAGGCGCCAGGCGAAGGACAGCTTGGGACTGAAGCCCTAGCGAAGGAATGCTAGGCACCGGGCGAAGGACAGCTCGGCATCTAAGACCTGGCAAAGGACCGCCAGGCAAAAGTCCAACCAAAGGAGCGGTTGGCATCAGGTACATTCTCCCGAGAGGAGTAGGTGAGGACGCATTCCCCGTCGAGGGAACAGTAGGTGTCGGTTCGACCTAGGGTTCCATTTTGGAGGCCCAAAGTCAGAACCAAGACAGCTAAGGCTGTATAAACTAATAATTTATTGTTTTATTGTGTTTTGGACTAACCCTGGATGCAGGACCGAAGGAACGTGTGTCTGCAGCTCAGAGAGCCTCAAAGGAATGAGGCAACAGCTGACCAGGACGCCCGGAGTGTCCCGGGCGCCCCCAAGGTAAACACAAAACACAACAAAGCAAAGACAGCTTCGACAGTTCAACTCCCGGGCGCCCCCGCTGCTCCCGGGCACCCCGCCTGTCGCAGGCGCCCCCAGTGCCAGCTGCCGAAGCACCCTCTCGCGAAGCCAAGAGGATGAAGGCTTGACCCAGTCAATGCGGGCGCCCCGAGCGCTCCGGGCGCCCCGGTCAAACCTGATCCCGATCTTGAAGGGATCAGACGTTGACCGCGCTGGAGACGGATCGACCGCCACGTAGGGGGGGCCCCCGACGTCCCGGGCGCCCCCAGGCCCTATATAAAGGGCCCTCGACCCCAAGCTTCGGACAACACTTGATTCAATGCCTAAAAGCTCTTCTGCTCTCGCGCCTTGCTCCGGAAACCTCCCAACTCGAGCCGACGACGTCCTGCTGCTCCGGAAAAGTCAATCTACTCCGGACGTCGGTAAAGAAGAGTGATTTTTAATTTACTGCACTTATCTCTGTAATCAATCTTTGTAAACAGATTTTACGCCTCATATAGAATTGCCCAAAGTAAACGATCAACGATCGTGGGCCTTGGAGTAGGAGTCGACCTAGGCTCCGAACCAAGTAAAACCACCTGTGTCTGTGTGTTTTTAACTTTAATCTTCCGCTACGCATTCTCTTTTCAAATCCGAACGATTTTCAATATTCACCCCCCCTCTATCGGTTCTCTCGATCCAACAAGCGTCCCACTGGAATTTGGTGGTCTTGTGGAGGGTTTTGAAGAACGGCAACCCTCGCTCAGCCGATCGGGAGATGAATCGAGACAGGGCTGTGATCCGCCCTATAAGCCGCTGCGTCTCTCGGAGATTCCTTGGCGGGGGCATGTCTAGCAATGCTTTGACCTTACTGGGGTTGGCCTCAATGCCCCGCTCGGTCACAATGTACCCCAGAAATTTCCCACTCCGGGCGCCGAAGAGACACTTGGCCGGGTTCAGTTTGAGCCCGTATCTTCGCAGTGTTTGGCATGTCTCCTCGACATCAGCTATCAAGTCTTCGGCTCGGGTGGACTTGATGAGGATTTCGTCCACATATACTTCAACATTTCTTCCGATTTGGGATTGGAAGACTTTATTCATCATGCGCTGGTAAGTGGCTCCAGCGTTCTTCAGCCCGAACAGCATGACGGTATAATAGTAGGTACCGTCCGCCATAATGAAGTTGACCTTCTCCTGATCCTCGGCGGCCATGGGTACTTGATGATACCCCTAGTAGGCGTCCAGCATAGAAATGAACTCGCTGCCAGCTGTCGAGTCCACCATCTGGTCGATCCGAGGTAAGGGATAGCAGTCCTTCGGGCAGGCCCTGTTAAGGTCCCGAAAGTCGATGCAAATCCACCACTTATTATTTGGCTTGGGCACCAACACCACATTGGCCAGCCAGGCCAAGAATTGTACCTCTCGGATGTGCCCGACCTCCATCAGCCTTTCGATTTCGGCTCGAATCGCTTTATTTTACTTGGTGCTGAAGTCCTGTTTCCTCTGTTTCACGGGCCGAGCATGGGCATAAACGTGGAGGTGGTGCTCCGCCACCTCCGGTTGAACACCTTTCAGTTCTTTGTCTGACCAGGAGAAAACGTCTTGATTCCGAGCCAAGCACTCTAGCAGGGGCTTCTTTAGTTCCTCGGGCAGCCCTACTGCGACCTTGACTCGGGATTCCTCCCGATCTGGAAGGAGCTGCACCTCCTCCTTATCTTCATGCAACTCTTACCAAGGGGAGGCTTAAACCATGTTGCAATCAGAGAAAGGGCGCGGAGCTTGCGACTCTCTACTTGGACGTCGTCCACGTAGCATCTCCGGGCCACTCTTTGGTCACCCTTGACTTCTCCCACCTTGTCCCCGACTAGGAACTTAACCTTCAGGTACAAGGTGGAAGCAACGACCCGAAACTCGTTGAGGGTCGGTCGGCCCAAAATGGCGCTGTATGATGAAGGAGCGTCCACCACCAAGAAAGTTGACCATCGAGTTCTCTTCAGTGGCTCCTCGCCTAAGAAAATGGCCAGTCGGATCTGACCGATAGGCTGTACCTGGTTCCCCGTAAACCCGAACAACGGGGTTGCTACAAAGTCCAGCTGGGACCTTTCGTTCTGGAGTTGGTCGAACACTCTCTTGTAGAGTATGTTGACCGAGCTACCAGTGTCCACTATGGTGCGATGGACTTGATAGTTGGCGATGACGGCTGTAATAACCAGCGCGTCATCATGTGGGACCTCCAGTCCCTGCAAATCCTGAGGCCCAAAACTGATCTGGGGCCCCTCGACCTGGGCCGCACTGGTGCCCACCTGATGAATCTCCAGTCGGCGCACCTGCGCCTTCCTAGCGCGGTTGGAGTCTCCTCCAGTTGGTCCACCTGAGATGACGTTTACGCCCCCTCGGTTGGCATTCTGTTGGTTGGCCTGCTCCTCTTCCATTTCCTCGCCCCCAGCCCGGTTCCCCTGAGGGAAGAGATTGTCGGCAACTGGGGGGGGTTCCCTCGTAGTTCTTCGGCCTCTGGGTTGACATTCGGGCCGCCTCGACTAGCACCCTGTCTAGGAGGTGTCTATCGTCCTCGTCCCCTGGGGGCAGGGGCTCGACCCCAACCAGCTTGACGACACTCATCAGTAGCGTGGTCGTGGCTCTGATGGAAGGTGTAGTATGGCCTCCATCGGGCAGGGAAACACCCTTGGGCCACCTGTTGTACATGCCGCCGCTCCATGCCTGCACGCTCGGCAGGCCCACGTGGGCTACGAATAGCCCCCCCCCTGGGGGCCTAGCACCCTGAATGGGATTGGGAGGTACCGGGGCAACCGTCTCCTTCTTGCGAGCGGCCTGTGCTTCCTCCACATTGATATATTTGACAGCCTTGCCGAGAAGGCTGTCGAAGTCCTTTGGGGGCTTCATGATCAGCGAGCGAAAAAACGTAACTCCCCATCTTGCAAGCCCTGGAAGAAAGCACTGACCATGACCTCAGGTGTGGCGATCGGCACGTCTATCGCCATGCCATTGAACCTTCTGATGTAGGCCCAGAGGGTTTCCTTCGGACCTTGCTTCAGGGCGAACAGGTTAAGGCTCGTCCTGTGGTGCCGCCGACTGCTAGCAAAGTGCTGCAGGAATACTCTTTTGAGCTCCTCAAAGCTCGTGATCGGCCCCTTGGGGAGTCGGTCAAACCATCTCTGGGTTGTGCCAGAGAGGGTCGTCAGGAAGGCTCGGCACTTGACGCCTTCCGGGTATTGATGAAGCAGAGCCACGCTCTCGAATTTCATCAAGTGTTCCTTCGGATCTGTGGCCCCCGCATACTCGGGGATGGTAAAGAAACGGAGGTGATGGGGAACTGGGTCTTCCAAGACCCAAGGGGCAAAGGGATTACGTACCAGGGCAGATGAAGCAGGGTTAGCCAGGGCCTTTCGCTTGTCTAGTCGCCTTCCTCGCACCGGGTTGGACACTAAGGCTTCTGCTGACACAGAATGGGCCTCATCACCTTGGCCTCAGGGACGACTACAGGGGGAGGTGCAGAGCCGCCCTCAGGCCAAGCGGGCCTTCCTTGTCCTCCAGAAGGTCGATGCGCCACTGGCTCCGGGCCCTGAGGCCCTGACTGGCCGCTTGTGAGGGCCTTTGAGAAGCCCTTTGAGCTCGCGTAGCCATTAGGACCTCGTACTCCTCGCGGGAGACCTCCATCACTAACGGGTTGGGGTCTACCATCTTCGCTTCCGATCAGGCTGCTGGTACCCCTCCTTCTACCGCCAAATTTGATCCTGTCGCGAAGGAAGCTGGGTAGCCCTACAGCTGGATGGGCCTCCGGGGAGCGCGAGATCGCCGAGGTGGTCTACTGAGCTAGATCGCCTCTAGCCTGCAAGACAAAAACCGTTAGGACCCGCCGGGAAAAGTCCCCGGCCAGGCACTCCGACGGTCAAGTCAATACTCGACGGTGGCGATGGAAAGCAATGGAACAGTATGGAATGCACTATCGTGCGTACCTGAGAGATGCGGAGTGTGGTGGCTTATATAGCCGGGGAAGCTGACAGTTCCTTCCCCGCCTGCCACCTGCTGTCATATAGCGAGGACAAGGTGATGCATGCCCAGAGGTGGCAGGGTAAAGTGGTGCATACGGGGTTAAGGAAAGGGGCACTGTCAACTCAATGGCTGACGCCTTTTGGCGCCGCTCGACCAAACACTAGTGTAAGTGGTCGTGGTACGGGGGGACAGGATATGGCAGGAAGATCAATACCTCAGCGTGATATCCATTGTTTGAGACTAGGATGGCCTCAGTCTTGCGCCAACCCCGTACAGCTTCTGGTAGTCCGATGCCAGGGAGTGGTTGTGTTGCTCGTTAGGGTGCCGACTGGGGCATTGAATGACGAGGCCGACTGAGGGCCTATGAGAGTGCTGACTGGGGCACTGAATGACGAGGCCGGTTGAGGGCCTATGAGGGTGCCGACTGGGGCACTGAATGACGAGTCTGGCTGAGGGCCTATGAGGGTATCGATTGGGGCATTGAATGATAATGTATCAAGTAACTCCTCCTCTGGTTCGGGCATACCCCAGGAGCGTGGGCTGCCATGCGTCGGCTGGGAGCCAAATCTAGAGGGGTATCTGGGCATGAGCGTCTACGCCTGGGTCAGACCATTCTCGAGGAGCGTGGGCCGCCACGCGTCTTGCCTGGGATCTTGACCCGTGTGACGCCTATCCGACGGGTCTTTCCAGCCCACTAACCACTTTCCTTCTGACTAGGCGCCAGGCTGCCGAGCCAGGCTACACGCAAGCTGGCCCGGGATCAGTCTATTTATATCGAGTCATCTAATCTCAACAATCCTATCATCTTACTTTTAGGGCATTCGATCTTTTTAGGCCTTCTTTTCATTTCTTTCATCCATGCCCAGCAATATTCGACATGGACAACACTAAATCTATTATGATCATGTCAATATCGCATCAAATATGCTTTGCGGAATGTGTTATTATCGTAAGTTTGCTTGGGCAAAATGTGAGGGATCATAACTAGAGTGCAAGTTGAGGTTCATTGTAGTCGCCCGCGATAGTCTGCGGTGGCAGCTGTTGACGTGCGCGATCACAGGAGGACGTGCATAGCATTGCGAGGCAGTTGTGGCCACGCACGACCTCATGCGGTAGCTGCGGCCGTGCGCCGCAGTTCCAGCCGCTCGCGGCCGCAGGAGTCTCCGCGCGAACCGGAAGGAGGGGAGGAAAAATATATCATTTGCAGACTTGTAACCGGAGGAGGAGATCACCAGAGGAGATGTAACGAGATTAGTACAAAAAATGACAACAAGAACAATAGAGAACACACCAGATTTACGTGGAAAACCCTTGACGAGAATAATCACGGGTAGAGGAGGAAAAACTACTATGAACGGTGGAATACAAAGTCGGCAGCTCCGATAAAGTAAAGAGAAGTAGAGAAAAAGAGAGGTAGAGAGAAAGAAAGAAGAGGTAACCAAATAACTTTTTTGATTGATAAAACTTGTCCATGAGATACACAATTTCTAGAGACCTTAGGATACTTAGCCAAATAAAAAATTAATAATGAAACTGTTAATTAATAAATTTATAAAGAATCTGTTAATTAACATATTAATAAGAAAATATCTAATAATAAATTAACGGATCAAACTGAATTCAGGTCTCCAAATTCTAACAATCTCCACCTTGACGCGAATTCCACAAATCTTCAAAGGAACATTCTCCACCTCTTCCACAAAAGCCCCACAGGCAAATCTCAACATCTAGCACCAACCAACTCCAAGCAATGCTTAAACTTGTCTATAGGGAGTGCCTCACATCAATGTGCTTTGTTCTCTCATGAAACATCTGATCCTTCGTGAGGAGAATGACACTCTGACTATCATAAAAGACTGTAGTAATCTACAAGTCTTCGCTAAGCTCACTGAAGATTCCTTTCATCCAAATAGCTTTCTTACAAGCTTCTCGTAAGTGATCTTCTTTTATCAATGTCACCTTTCCATTATTACTGTGGATCCCTACAGAACATATAAACTGACGGTTTCCTTAGTCCCTTCATCACAACAAGAGACACTTTACTGACCTTCACAGCTTCACATTCACCAGTGTACTTGTACCCTTTAGAATCAAGAATACTCAAAGAGATCATATTTCTCTTCAAATCAGGGACGTGCCTCACATCACCAAGTGCCCGAATGACACAATCAAACATCTTAATTCTGATCATACCAATGCCAACGCTCTGCAGGATGCATTATTGCCCATCAAAACGGCACCACTTGAAACCGTTTCATATGTTAAAAACTAGTCCTGATTGGGACACATATGAAACGTACAGCCAGAATCAAGAATCCATTCCTAACTCTTCTTTAAATCAGCATCAGATGCAACGAGAAGTTCACCATCATTGTGATTTTCGGCAACATCAACCTCACCAGACTACTCTGATTGTTTCCCCTTGAATTTTCACCTGCCCTTTTATTCTTATTCTGCATCTTGTAACATTCTGATTTGATGTGACCCATCTTCTTACAATAATTACAGATCTTATCGCTATTTCTGGATTTCGATCTGCCCCTGATATTTTCATCAGAGTCTTCCTCCTGAGTCCTTCCTTGAATAATAAGACCCTCACCCTGAGCCTCAAATCCTTCGACAAGCTGTTTTATTTTCTCTTTTGAAAATAATGAATCATAAACTTCATTCAAAGTAAGAGTATCACGACTATATAAAATAGTATCTCTAAAAGTCGTATATGACGAGGGTAAAGAACACAGTAAGATCAATGCTAAATTTTCATCGTCATATTTGACCTCCAAAGCCTCTAGGTAAGAGACAATTTCCTTAAACACGGTCAAGTGATCTCTTAACGACATACCTTCTACCATGCGATGATAATACAAACGTTGTTTCAGACCCAGTTTGCTCGTAAGACTTTTTCTCATGCACAACTGCTCCAGTTTTAGACAGTGCAGCAGTGGATTTCTCCTTCAAAACATCCTGTAAAATCTCATTCGATAGCTGAAGGTAGATCTGAGATAGGGCTTTTTGATCCTTACGTTACTTTTCCTCTTTGTCCATGTCGAGGGCATGTTGTCTATCCCGAATAGTGCGTCGTCCAAGTCCAGATGCGCTAGCACCGCTCGCATCTTAACTTGCCTCAGCATAAACCTGGTATTGCGATCCAAAAGTGAAATATCATACTTCATGTTTGCCGTTGTCATTAATCCCGATTGAAATCCTTAAAACCAACTTGGCTCTGATACCACTTATAACGAGATTAGTGCAAAAAATGACAACAAAAACAATAGATAACACACCAGATTTACGTGGAAAACCCTTGACGGGAAAAATCACGGGCAGAGGTGGAAAAATCACTATGAATGGTGGAATACAAAGTCGGCGGCTCTGATAAAGTAAAGAGAAGTAGAAAGAAAAGAAAGGTAGAGAGAAAGAAAGAAGAGGTAACCAAATAACCTTCTTGATTGATAAAACTTGTCCACGAGATACACAATTTATAGAGACCGTAGGATACTTAGTCAAATAAAAAATTAATAACAAAACTGTTAATTAATAGATTTATAAAGAATCTGTTAATTAACATATTAATAAAAAATTTCTAATAATAAATTAACGGATCAAACTGAATTCGGGTCACCAAATTCTAACAGGAGAAGACGTCGGATGACGAAAATGCCGCAGGAGAAAAATTCATGAATGCTTAAGCGGTGGGGGAGAAAGTCACAGGAGAAATAAATCCTAAAATAGTGACGGACAAGTCAAATCCGTCACTAATAGTGACAGAATTTAACTTTTCCGTCATTATTTTAAGGAATTTACCATGTAACATTAAAATAGTGACGAATTTATTTTATCCATCGCTATAAGTGACGGACGTTTAAGCAGTCCGTCACTATTTATGAAAATTTTTGTAGTGATCTTAGACACCCCTCACAGGCTATCCCTAGATTATATGAAGAGAGACTACGCGTCACACTATGTGCCTGTGCGCTACTAAGGCATCTAGAATATATCCAAGTGTCTCAATTGTAAAATCAGATTTTTTTTAAATTTTTATTGAAGCGCTAGGATTTGATCCAGGCGCCTCAGTACATGTAGATTTTGTTTTTAAATTTTTTTAGCTTTAGAGATAAGCAAATTATATTTTGTCCTTAGGATTTAGAGGTTGAGTTACAGTGTTCAAATTAAAAAAAAAAGTGCTCACGAAGTATAGTATATAATATTTAGGGTTCATTTTTTTTATTTTTTAAGCTTTGTGTTTAAAATTTAAGATTTGGGGCCTAGGGTTTAATATTTATGATATAGTATTTAAGATGCATAATTAAATATTTTTTTAGGGTTTAGGATTTAGAATTTAGGATATAATATTAAGGGTGGTCGATTTAAGAAATTTAGGATTTTAAAAAATAATAAAAAAGGAGTTACGCTCAACTAAAGCTCGAGAAGCCTTATCAATTCTAGGAGCCTTGAGCACCTGTCGCACATAGTCGTGAACAAACAATCGCGCAGTAGATCAGCCCTCTCTCTCTCTATATATATATTTATTATCATGAACATCTTACCTTGTATATCTCGTGAACACCTCAATTTTTTTGCATAATATTATAACTCAATCCCTAAATCCTAAAAGGCATCTTGCATGTAAAAAAATAAAAAAAAATGCACAGTCACTCACAATGGTTGCTCATCGTGGGTGAGTAGAATAAAACCCTGCAATATATATTTTGCGGGTTGCATGCAACGAACTTCGTTTGTGACACCGACATAAGCTCTCGATTATGTCAATAAGATTTTGACTTTAGAGTTTAGGGGTTGAGTTATATTATTAAGCACAAAAATATTTAAACTGAAATTTTTTTAGGTGTACACAGAATATACGACGTAAGGTATTACTGTCTCTCTCTCTCTCTCTCTCTCTCTATATATATATATACCTTGCGGACCTTCTGCTTTGCTCCCGTCTGCACCCCAACTCGAGGCGCATCCAAATGCATTGCAGGCGCCTTCAATATATATATATATTTTTTAAAACGGTAATTGAGGCACTTGGATTTGATCCAGGTGCTTTAATTTTTTTTTAAATTTTTTAAAAATCAATATTTTATGAAATATAAACCCTAAATACATTAGGATACCCCATGATTATCTAATTTTTTTAATTTTAATTTGAATACTATAACCCAATTGAAAAGTATGAATCCTAAAAGTAAAATCTTAAAATATTTAAGCTTAGCACTATAATCCAATTGGAAATCCTGAACCCTAGAGGTATATTATATATTTAGATTTTAAGATTTTAGGATTTAGGTATTAGGTTATAGTGAGTTTAATCCAACAAGATTTTTCATTTAGGTTTCAAGCTTCCCTCATGGGTTATAGTGTTCAAGATAAAAAAAATCTTAGATGTTCATAGGATATATTATTTGTATTTAGGATTTATGATTTAAGGAAATATTAATTTTTAAAAATAAAAAAATAAAAAACTGCATAATAAAAAAAAGCTCGAGGCACCTCTAATGGGTCGTGGATGGGAGCGTGTGTGTGTATGTGTGGAATCCGTCACTCTAGTGACTTGACACGGTACCTTACCACCATTTGTGATAAGGTAAATCAGGAAACTATAGTTGACTATTACGAGGAGGGCATTTTTCTCAACTTTTGTAGCCAACTTAATCGTACCCGGAGTATATATATTTGTTATGTTGCACAACCCGTGAGCATCTAGTTTAATTTTATATTTTTAAACTTTCAGTTATGTCAATTAGATTTTGTTTTTAGGGTTTTGGAGTTGGATTATAGTATTAAGGTAAAAAAAACATTTCAAAATGAAAAAAATTTTGAGGTTCTTATGGAGTGTGTGGCATAAGAAGCGAGACATATCAAAGCTATATATATATATATATATATATATATATATATATATATATAATTTGATATCTTGAGCGTCACTTCTCTACACTCTTATGTAAGTATCCTATGTTGGTTTTGATGTGGTCTACCGATTTAAGTTAGGTCCTGGTGTTTTAATCCCTATGTCTAGGTGTACAGAAACTAGGAGCGTAGGAAGTCGAGCGAATGACGCAGCGGTCGAAAAGGATGGCACGGAAAGGAAGCTGACCAACTTGGTGCATCCAACGGACGCAGAGCTCTGCGAAAGAGTACGCTGGTGGAGTGAGAATGACGCGCGCAATGTCCGGGGGACGAGAAGTCGGGAGGAAAGGCGCTCGAGGGCGAAAGGTCGGAGTTAGGTTCGGGTGAGCCTAACTCCGGTTATCCAAAAATCACCCAAGAAGATTGGAAGTCAGGCTGGAGAGTGGTCAGCGATAGCTGACCAAAAAGGCCACTCTCGGGTCCCCGTAAGCTTACAAGCGCCTGGCCTCTCGGGCACCCGAGAGGCTGATTTTAGCCGTTTGCGAACATTGCTCTCTGGATAAGCATCAGGCCATGTGTCAGGCGCCCAATAGCTCTTGGGCACCCTATAAGTGCCACGTCAGCAAACAAATAATTCTGACCGAGGCTGTAAATAGACCCTTGGAGCTTTGTTTCATTCATTGCATTCATTCCAAGCATTAGCAAACAAGTTTTGTATAATCTTTCTTTCTTTTTCTGAGCTTTCCACGTGTAAGAGGCTTCTCATCCCGAAGGAGTTTATTCAGGAGAATAAAGCCATATTTAGCTTTGGATTAACAACCTCCCTGGCTGCAAACCAAGTAAATTTTGGTTGCCTCTTTATTTCTTTATTTACTGTTTGCTTCATTTGTTTATGTTATTTTTGATCTAACTAACATCTTTGTTAAGTCGAAACAAAAAATAGTAATTTTTATTTTCAGGGGCAATTCTTGCCTACTTTCGATCACCCTCAATTGGTATCAGAGCAAGGATGCTCTAAAAGGACTAACCGCCATCTGAAGCAACTACAAAATGGTCGGACCAGTCATCTACTTGCCAAAGTTCGAGGAGGAGTGTGTGAGTTGGAAGTGCAAGATGCAGGTTTTTTTTCAAAACTGATTTTGATTTGATATTAATAATGAAAAATGATTTTGTAGCTCCTATGGAGGCCGACAACAAACCCAAAGATGAAAGCCAGTGGACTAAGAAGGAACAGGCTGACTTTGTGGCGAACGAAAAATATAATACCATATGCTAACCGTACTCCCTGCACAAGAAGTCAACCGAATCGGGAACTATCGATCAGCGAAGGAACTTTGTGAAAAATTCCTTGAACTCCATGAAAGTACCACCGAAGCCAAATTAGCAAAAAGGGATCTGCTTCGGAATCAGCTCAGCAACCTTCGACTGGAAGAAGGAGAGTCAGTAGCACAACTTCACGCTATGCTTAAGGAGCTAATGACAGAACTGAATAATCTCGGATAATTGGTAGGCAATCGGAATGCACAAAGGTACGCATTGAACATTTTCCCGAGAACCCCTAATTGGAGTTCAATAATCGACACCTACTATATCTCTAAGGACCTTGAGGTAAGTACCTTAGAGGAACTTTTTTCACTTTGGAACTTCAGGAATCCAGATGTGCAGGAAAAACGAAAACGGACAACATCGCCCTAGGCACGAGAAGGATCCAACATGAAGAGGATTCTTTAGAAAATGATGAAATCGCATCATACAAGGTAAGAAAATTATCCAAATATTTTAAAACTAAAAAATTTAATAAGGTGCAGGCTAAGAAGCAATGGAAAATTCACTGTTACAACTGCAACGAAGGACACTGAAGGAAAACGGGCCCAAAGCAAAGAACAAAGGAAAAAGGGCGCCAAAGCTAAAAGCACACAATCTAAAGGTGACATGGGACGAGTCTTCATCGGAAGACTCAGATCTCGAGGAACATGCTGAACTTGCTCTGATGGCTTTATACCAAGAAGATGATAGCATTGATGAAGGGGAAGCCACCTCAGAGAACAACGACGACGAAGGGGAAACTTTGGACTTTAAAAGTGATATCGTAAGTGAGGTATATTTTCTACCTCCTGATCAACTTTACTTAGGAATAAAAACCATGTTGAAATCTATCTGTAAAATAAAAAATAAAAATATAGAATTGAAAAAATAATTATCATCTTCTTGCCCACTAGAAATGTATAATAAGTTAAAATTTGAAAATGAAAATTTGAAAATTCAAATTGAAAAATCGAAAACAACTATTCATGTTCGAAATGTTAACAAAATTCAAAATTTAAATATCATGAAAAATATAATTGGTATTACAGAATTCACAGGGGTCAAATTATAAAAATTCCAAATAAGATGTTCCATCTAAGTTTTTAATAAACCTTGTTGGTAGAAATTTATATTGGGTTCCTAAATATATTTTAAACTGTTGATTTTCTTTTGAGTAAATTTTGGTAATTAATGTTTTATCTTGTTAATTTTTTTTGGATAACTATTTGTAAGAAAATTAGTGTAAAGTTTCTTTTATAAGTAGTGTTCTATCTACGAAAATAGTTTTGAAAATTTTAAAATAATCAAATTTATTATGATTTTTCATTCGAAATACTTTAAAATTAATTTCATCAAATTCAAATTCTGGATCTGTTCTAAAATCTTGAGAAAATTTTTTTATGTCAAAATAAATTGATTTTCAAAAAAGTTAGAAAACTTTGACAATGTTTTTTCTAAAGATAATTCTTTAAAAATTCTAAATTCTGGAAACTATTTATAGTGTTCAACATATTTTTCCTTAACTTTTTAAGTTTTTGATGTAATCAAAGGGGGGAAAGTAGTGTTATGTTAGGGGTAAGCTCCAATTTGATTTTTTTTTAGCGCTTACAATGTTATATATTTATTCATATTTTTTTTATATATTTGTTTATCCTAACTTAACTCGGGTTGATGCACATCAAAAAGGGGGAGATTATGAGTACCCCATGTTGGTTTGGATGTGGTCAACAGATTTAAGTTAGGTCCTGGTGTTTTTAATCCCTTTGTCTAAGTGTACAGGAACTTAGGAGTGCAAGAAGTCGAGTGAAAGACGCAGCGGTCGAGAAAGACGACATGGAAAGGGAGCCGACGGGTTTGGTACATCCGAGGGATGCGAAGCTCTACGGAAGAGTGCGCTGGTGGTGCGAGAAGGACGCACGCGGCGTCAGAAGGATGAGAAGCTGGGAGGAAAGACGCTCGAAGGGCGAAAGGCTGGAGTCAGGTTTGGGTGAGCCTAACTTCAGTTAGCCAGAAATCACCCTATATAAAATAAGTGCATGTACAACAACCAGTGTCGTTCAATTCGGACTTTGGATTTCAATTGAAATCCTAGGTCGGACCGACGCCTACTGTTCCCTCTTCCGGGGAACACGTCCTCACCTACTCTACTCTGAAAAAGTTATCTGTTGCCAACCGGCACTTCCGGTTAGACTTTTGCTTGGCCTCTGAAGATTTCAGATCTCGAGATTGTTGATGCAGTCTGACCTTGATTATTATTTTGGTGTTGACACCGATTTTAGTTTAGGTGGATGCTTATTGATTATGATGAAGTCCTGATCGAGGATCAGGCATGGTGTTGAAAATCCTAGCTTGGAGGGCTAGGTGTGTGAAAAGTCCTAATTCGGAAAAGGTGGGTGAAAAGTCCTAGCTTGGAGGGCTAGGTGAAAAGTTCTAACTTGGAGGGTTAGGTGCAAATTCCCATCTTGGAAAATTAAGTGAAAAAAGTCCTAGCATGGAGGGTCAGGTCCTAGCTTGGAGGGCTAGGTTTGGAAAGTCCTAATCCGGAAGAGTTGGGTGAAAAGTCCTAGCTTGGAGGGCTAGGTGAAAAGTCCTAGCTTGGAGGGCTAGGTGAAAAGTCCTAGCTTCGAGGGCTAGGTGAAAAGTCCTAACTTGGAGGGTTAGGTGCAAATTCCCAACTTAGAGGATTAGGTGAGAAATCCTTAGCTTGGAGGCTAAGGTGGATGAAACCCTAGCTTGGAGGGCTAGGTTGGAGCCCCTGGATCGGTCTGGTGACCGATCAGGGAGTTGGCACGGTGCTCCTTCGTGGATCGGTCTGGTGACCGATCCAGCGATGACTGATCGGTCTGGTGACCGATCAGGGAGTATTCGTTTCACCCACTGCTTGGCTCCTGATCGGTTTGGTGACCGATCAGGGAACAAACAGTGAGGTTGAGTTCCTTTGCTGATCTGCTTCTGATCGGTCTGGTGACCGATCAGGATCACTGTGCAGATCGTTCTGGAGAACGATCCAGCGTCGCAGGTTCCTCTCTATGATCAATCAAGACGGAGCCTGATCGGTCTGGTCACGACCTGATCAGTCTGGTGACCGATCAGGAGGTTGCCTGATCGGTTCGGTGACCGATCAGGAGGTCTGGACTGCGAAGCTCAGAAATCGCCCGATAAAGGGGTGGATCGGTCGGGTGATCGATCCACAACCTGGGATCGGTCTGGTGATCGATCTAGGAGAGTCCCAAAGAAATCGCGATTTCTAATCGAGCATTGGGGATCGATCAGGACGGAGCCTGATTGGTCTGGACCCAGCCTAATCGGTCTGGTGACCGATCAGGAGGCTCTCTGATCGATTCGGTGACCGATCACTTTAATTCAAATTGCACTGTCAGACGCTCTGATCGCGTCTGAACGTATCCGATTCTCTGCGCTTAACGTCTGATATATGATTTGTTGTTTGATATGCTGCTCTAACACTCTGATTAGGCTGCAGGTGACAGGGGAGGATTCAAACACTCAAGGAGAAGTCAATGGAGGCTTTCCTTGGAGCAGGTTTGTCCGTTTTCCATCTTAGGTTGTAACGGCCGGAGCTGCTGACTAGAGCTTGGCTGAGGGAGCTCAGGAAGTCCAGGGAGGGCTCAGTGGTAGCTGGTGTTGGCAGTGAGGCAGCTGGAGGCTGCAGGAGATATTGTCACCTGATGCTGAGTGGAGAAACAAAAGGGCGGAAGAAGGCTTCGTTGAAGCAGAGTTCGAATACTGGTTTCTTCCGCTGTGCAACTGATAAGGTTGAGTGTAGAAATTCAATAAGTGCCAAAGATCAAAGCGATTGGCTATATTCACCCCCCTCTCTAGCCATCCGGGTTCCAACAGAGACATCCGCATCTTGACCTGTCCCTACTTCTGTCCATTGCCCTCGCTCGGCTAAGACTCCTGCTCAATCTTTAGGATCAGGTCTTCGGTGTCCGACTTTTGGTCAGGTCTCCGTGTCTAGTCCTCCGAACTAGATCTTCGTACTCAACCCTACAGGTCAAGACTTCGTACCTGGTTACACTAGGACTTTCTTGCACACTTAATGAAATATATTAGATCCAAAAGCATACTTAATTTTGAGCCCTTTGTCATTATTAAAATCAGGTTCGATCTGATGCTTCCGACACCAACAAAGATATACTAATGATTTCTTAACAAAGACAAGTACCACTAAACTAAAATTGAAAAGATTTACTACTACTATGTCTTTCATTATTTCAACCCATGTGGTGATGACATGTTGGTTTATTCCTCATTCTTTCTATGCATGTGATTTATATTGGTTCCTTGAACTATATTGTTATAATTAACATATGTTTGTACAACTACTATGATGTTTAATTTTTAAATATTCAATTACTTAGGAGTCAAAGGCTTGAGAGTTGAAGTGTTTTTTATTTTATAGGAAGAAAGTGCTTGGATTAACACGTTTCCTTTTATAAAACAAGTGTTTCATGTTCCTTCCTAACTGGCTTTTTTTCATTTCACAGCCATCAGAATTTGCATCTGGGTTGCGGATTTGCACGTGAAGTCAGTTGATTTTTTCCCCCATTTGGATTAAGCACCAACTTCACTTTCAGTTGTAATAAGGAATCCATTTGGATTAATTAAACATTTTCTTCCATGGATGATTGAATTATATTTGCTTAGTTTAAAAATTAAAGTGTTGTTTTAGAGGACTGAGTTAATTTTCCATAAATCGCTTTTAGTAGCTAATTTTCCGGTCCAGATGCACTCTGGAGCTGCATAACCAACAGTACCCACAACCTGCGTGAAAAGCACCAGAAGATTGCAGTTATCATGCCCTGCATAGTGAAATACGTTTCAAGTAATTGCAGCAGGGTAGAATACTAGAAATTTAAGATGTATGTGCTGAATTCAACAGGCACATCCTATAAACGATGGCAACATGCCTTGCAATGGGTGCTCAAAGGTTTATATGCGGATTGCCAATGCTCTCTGTAATGTTAAAGCACATCTATAGACATGTTCTCAATCAGCAGCAAATGCCAATTTAAAGGAAGATGGACAAATGCCTGAAGTGTGGTAAAACTTCACATTTTCATAAATCTTGTTGGTTGAGTTTGTTGTTCGCATCTGACATGTACGTAACATTTATGCTTAAACACTGAAGATCTTGTGACGCAGCATGCATGTTACTACCAAATGATCAAAGTCATATTTACTGAAGTCAAAACATGGCCAACTCCTGCTGCTAGACCATGTCTAGCAAAACCAAAGTCTGAGAGCTTGGCATTAAAATCATCGTTTAGTAGAATGTTTGATGTTTTAAAATCTCGGAATATTAACTTGAATGTATACTGGCTGACCTATCAAAGAGGCAGTAAATTGAAGGTACTGTCTTTTCAAGAAATAGTAAATTAACGAATAAGACAAGATGATAAAACATGACAGTTGATTAAGGCTCATCTTAAGCGCAACAACTTAACCAACCTGACAAGATTTGGATGCTTCACCACACCAATAAACTTTTAACTTCTGTAACCCATTCGTTGTGCCCCTAAAACAGATGAAGTAATCCAAAACTTAAAAACCTGATCTCGTCGCAAAGTCAGGTGGCGATCCCAAGAACGAGATGGTCCTCCGGGGAGCACGAGATCGCTGAGGTTGGCCGCTGAATTGGCTCGCTCCTAGCCTGCAAGACAGAGACCATTAGAACCCATCGGGAAAAGTCCCCGGCCAGGCACTCCGACGGTCAAGTCAATACTCGACAGTGGCAAGCGAATGGAAAGCAATAGAACATTAAACAATGCACTATTGCGCGTACCTGAGAGATGCGGAGTGAAGGGCTTTATATAGCCGGGGAAGCTGACAGCTTCTGCCCTACCTGCCACCTATTGTTATATAGCGAGGACAAGGCGATGCATGCCCAGAGGTGGCAGGATAAAGTAGTGCATACTGTGTTAAGGAAAGGAACACTATCAACTTAATGGTTGACGTCATTCGATGCCGCTCGACCTGACACCAGTGTATGTGGTCGCAGTACGGGGGAACAGGGTATGGCAGGCAGATCAAGCCATCAGCGGGATTTCCGTCGTTTGTGTCAGGGTGACACCAGTCCTGCGCCTTCTCCGTACTGCTTCGGGTGATCTAATGTCAGGGGGTGGTTGTTCTGATCGCTAGGGCATACTAGGGCCGACTGAGGACCCTTGAAGGGAGAGTGTCGACTGGGGTGTTAGTGATATGAGAGAAGTGTCCTAAGGCAATCACCTTATGATTATAATCATTTATTTTAATAAATGAATATTCACTATTTGAGTATACATGTTTATGTATTTGATTGAGATCTTAAACTCATTTACTGAATGCCCGCAATACAATTCACAGCATGAGAGAATTTGTGATGAATTCACAACTAGTGATTATCTCTACATGTGCAATTGTGATGTATTGAAATTGTCCCTAGTCGATGAATTGATAAATACGGACACTATCAATTCTGTTGAGACTAGCATGTGTTATTATCTAATCAGCTGATTCTCACTGGCTGGTGATATTGAGATGTCCGGAGATAAACATGAATGCTAGTTAAGGGAACTAGTTTATTGGAGTGACTGGCTGTAAATCTTCATATGGTAGTCTACATATAGATATGTCAGTGAAGTTTTTACTGCAGCTTAAGTGCGATGTTCCTTTGACTTGCGGTGTTCAAGTCATCTTGGTCATGGAGACTTCAACTTTGACATCTTAAGCAAGCATCTCCAAGGAGGTGTGGACCCAGGATGATTGGGTATAAGCCGAAGTGCCCGAAGATGTTTGAATAGCATACAAAGGATTCACCACTCCTTGCGAGGAGATGTATGTTGGATCGAGAAATGCGAGAGGGGGGGGGTGAATGTCGCAAATCGTTCGGATTTAAAAAGAGTAAGTGCACAGCGGAAATAAGACACAAAAATAATGCTAACAAGGTCGTTTTACTTGGTTCGGAGCCTGTGTCGACTCCTACTCCAAGGCCCACGGTCGTTGACCGTTTTCTGCGGGCAATTCTATACGTTCGAGAAAGTTTACAATACAAAGTATTACAGAATCAGAGTAGTAAACTTAATCAAGCTCTTCGTTACCGACGTCCGGTGTAGATCGAAGTGTTGGAGCAGCAAGACGTCATCAGCTCGAGTTGGAAGAGTTCGGGAGCGTGTCGTGGAAGCAGAAGTGCGTGGAAGCGTCGCAGTAATTGATGCTCTGAAGAAGGAGGTCGAGGGCCCTTTATATAGGGCCTAGGAGCACCCTGGTCGACGGGGGCGCCCCCCACGTGGCAGCAGATCCGGTTGTAGCTCGGTCGCCGTCTGATCCCATTATCTTCGGGATCCGGTTTGACCGGGGCGCCCGGAGGACTCGGGGCGCCCGGATTGACCGGTCAAAGCCTCATCTCTTCGGCTTCGCAGGGATGCGCTTCGGCAGCTGGCAGTGGGGGCGCCCGAGACACGCGGGGCGCCCGCGACAAGCGGGGCGAAGCGCGTCGAGGTTGTTACAGACTTGGGTTGACCTTGGGGGCGCCCTGCTCAGCTTCTGCCTCACTCCTTCGAGGCTCTCTGAGCTGCAGATACTCAGTCCTTCGATCCTGCATCCAGGGTTAGTCCAAATAACAATTATATTTTATACAGCCTTAGCTGTCTTGGTTCTGACTTTGGTCTCCAAAATGGAGCCCTAGGTCAAACCGACGCCTAATGTTCCCTCAAGGGGAACGCGTCCTCACCTACTCCTCTCGGGAGAGTTTACCTGGTGCCAACCGGCTCCTCCAGTTGGACTTTTGCCCGGCAGCCCTCCGCCAGGTCTTGAGTACCACGCAGCCCATCGCTTGGTGCCTAGCAGCCCTTCGCTAGGTCTTTTCTTCTGGCAGCCCTTTGCCAGTGCCTAGAATTCCTTCGCTAGGGTTTGTCCATTCTGGCAGTCCTTCGCCAGAGCCTAGCAGTCCTTCGCCAGGACTTGGTTTTCGCCTAGCAGCCCTTCGCCAGGACTTGAGTTTCGCCCAGCAGCCCTTCGCCAGGACTTGGTTTTTGCCCAACAGCCCTTCGCCAGGACTTGGTTTCCTGACTGCCCTTCGTCAGGTGCCTAGCAGCCCTTCGCTAGGACTTGGTTTCCTGCACACTCAAGCAGTATTGTTAGATACCAAACAACCCTTAACTTTGAATCCTTTGCCAATATCAAAACAAGGTTCGATCTGGTGCTTCCTGCACCAACAATCTCCCCCTTTTTGATTATGGCAACACAATTCAAAGTTAAGGAAAAAGATAGCAGTTTAAGCACAAAAGGTTAAGCAATGAAGTATAACTATTTATGAATAGAATAAATGTAGAGTTGAAAAAAAATATTTATTTTTCATACTCCCCCTAAAACCCTGAATACTTGTATTTACAACTCTTAACTTTGACCTTTCCTCCCCGTTTGACATATATCAAAAATAGGCATGGGTGAACAAGGTATCTAACAGGGATTTATGAGTTTTTCTAAGTGCTTCATGTTTTTGACAAAGTATTTCAAAAACAAAGTAAAAATATTTTCAAAACTTTTTACACTTAGATAATTTTCAAGTATAAAGCAAGTACTTTTGAGAAGTTTGAAAAATTAAGTGTCAGGTACTTGGTTTAAAAATAGTTAAGTACTAAAATCATTTAAATACTTGAAATAAATTTTTGAAAGGAATTGTTAAGTACTTAGAAATAATTTTTGAGAAAGACTTAGAAATAATTTTTGAAAGAAATAGTTAAGTAATTGGAAAAAAAATGTTAAGTACTTAAGTTGTATTTTAAAAAAAATTAAGTAAAAAATCAAGTACTTAAATTGATTTTGAAAAAAATTAAGTACTTCGGATGTTTTTGACATTCAAATTTTTCAAATTTGATTCCCTCTTTTCTTTCCTATCTCTCCCCCTTAATGTTAAATTCTTCTCCTTAGACCATTTTTAAGTTCAATTAAGAATAATATTTTGAAGGAAGTGATAAGGAGAATGTTTGTGTATCAGAGCCTATGAATTTTGAAAGCAAAAAGATACTTAGAATAATTTTGAAGGCAAAAAAAAAAACTTAAATTTCTAGATTAAATCTATTTTTTAAAAAATATATTTGTAGGCAAATCTTTAAAAGCTTCACGCACTTAGAACACTTTTGCCTTGAAAAATATTTGTACTTTTGGAAACATTATATTTTGAAAAATAGCAGTACTTTTTGAAAGATATTATGCATTTTTGAAGACATAAGTACTTTTGAAATAAATTATGATTTGAAACACATAAGTACTTTTAGAAAAATATTAGACTTTGAAAGATATGAGTAATTTTTGAAAAGTATTATGCATTTTGAAAATAAAATATTTTACTTGACTAGGTTTCTTTTCCAGTCTGACACAATCCTAGGAAACCTTGTTGATTACAAGGACATTTCCCTAAGTGTCCTGGAAAAGTTCTCCAATTCAAGTAAATACTATCTCCAAAAAAAAATGATAGTACTTTGAAAGTATATGCTAGTACATTTTAAAAAAATGTATGACCTTTTGAAGACACAATATTTTGCTTGACTTGGTTTATTTTCCAGTCTGACACAATCCTAGGAAACCTTGTTGACTACATGGATATTTTCCTAAGTGTCTTGGAAATTCGCCAACCCAAGTAAATATTATTTCAAAAGTCATTTCATAGGCCACAATAATAATAATATTTTGAACGAAAAATTATTTATGTTTTTAAAAGGATTTTAAACTTGCAGTGCATGAAAACATATATTTTGAAAAATTTTCAACAATTCTTTTAATTTGATCTCCCCCTAAACCTGACCCAGTCCTAGGAAGCTTGTTGACTACAAGTGATCTTCCTCTGAGTTTTAGGGTTTGATTTAAATTATAAGAATTATCTAATAACTTTAAAATAATTACCAAAAAGAATTTTAAAAATTCTTCTTTTGAATCAAACTCCCCCTAAATTTGACACTTCCTAGGAGTCCTAGTGGATCATGAAATGGACCTTCCTCTGTGTCTTTAGGGTTTATTAAAATCAAAAAAGTATAGTTTTGAGTATATTAATTTTCAAGAAGATAATTTTAGAAAATTCAATCTGGAATGAAGATAATTTTGAGTATAGTAATTTTCAACACAATTTGGAATGATAACACAGTTTTCGAAGAACATTTTGAAATGATAATAATTTTTCAAATAGATAGTAATATACGAAGGCTTTTGAATCAACTTTTGAAAGCCTTATTTTTGAGATGAAAATAAGTTTTAAAGCATAAGGATTTTGAGAAATCTAAAAAACATTAAGAAGAACTCCCCCTCTATCCGACATAGACTGACTTTATCTAAGACCTTAGTGTTGACTAGGTTTGACCATGTTTGACTCAGTTGACTAAGGTTTGACTATGTTAATCATGGTTTGACTATGTTGGAATTATCCTCTGAATTAAAACACAACATAAAAGAAATTTTAATTGAACTTAATTTTCCTGTCTCACCCAATCTAGGATTTTCAAACAGTTAACCTTAAAAGTTCTTTGTGAGACAGGTTTGAAGGTAAAAATTAATTTTGAAAAGGAATTTTCATTTATTTTGAAAAAAGTTATTTAATTTTGAAAACAGAAAAAAAATAAGTTTAGAAAGCAGAAATTTTGAACACTGATTAAGTGATTTTTGAAACAGAATAAGTTTGAAAAATAGAAATTTTGAAAACAGATTAGAATCTATAATTATTTGAAATTTGTGTTAGATTCGAATTTGACAAAAGATAATTTGAATTTCAGAAATTGGCTTCCAGGTCTTGGCGAGGCACTAGGCTTTCTTTGGCCGTAGCCTTATGGGATCATCCATCCTTTCCTTGACAATACCTTTTAATGAAATTTCATTTTCAAATTAAATTAGGTCATTTTCTGGTCTAACTAGCTTGGGTCTTGGATCGGTAGCTTCGGCTGGTTTCACCAGTCTAAAGAGACCAAGTAGACTTGATCTTATTAGAGTTGGTTTCCCCAACGTACTATCATCTCACCTCCTCCCAATACTATGTTTTCAAATTTCAAGCAATTGGTTAAGTCCTTAAGCTAACTAAACCTAAGTCTAAGCATGGTAAATTGCAGAAATTAAATAAACAATCAATCAATCAAACATGCAATTTAATAAAAAAATTATTTAAGTCACTTCAAAATGGTAATAATATTCTAGATTTTCGCAATAAGCAATGTTATGAATTACATTTTCATATGAATTAATCATGTTGTTCATAGTAAATAATGGATTATTAAATACTGTAAATTTACCATTTGATTCCCTTTTGGAGGTCTCCCCCTTGATTTTAGCCATCTTCCCTTTGCTTGATTATTTCCTCAGTATTTTGTAGTGGTCGCGAGCTAACCGGACAAGTTTCCAAGGATACCTTTCTTTGTCGTCAGATTCTGAGTCTGAGTTGGACTCAGGTTCTAGTTGAGGCCTCTTTTGTAGTTCTCTTGGAGTTTTCCCTGCAATAAAACTTATACCTTTCTCGACCATTATAGTATCTATTTGATTATTCAATTCTAATTTAGAAAAAGATTCAAAATTAGTTACCGTCTTAGTCAGTTCGTCGTCTGATTCTACTGGTTCGATTTCGATTCTGGATTCGAGTTCAGATTCTGATTCGGCTATCTGTGCTTGGACATCAAGTACCTCAATGTCGGAGCTCTCTTCGTGTAGGTTGATTAGTTTCTCCCACATTTCTTTAGCACAGTTGAAGGATCCAACTAGCTTGAGTTGTTCGTTGGTTAGACCGCATTGAAGAATTGCAGTTGCTCTTGCATCAGTCTCAATTTGGTTGAGGGTTGGTTCATCCAGTTTGTCCCATGCAATTGATAGTCCATCTTCTGTAGGGGGGTGGAACCCTGTTTGAATGATCATCCATATGTCCATATGGGTCTTTAGATGGAACTCCATTTGACTTCTCCAAGAATTGAAGTTTTCACCGGAGAAGAGAGGTGGACGAACGCTATTCCATTCTCGATTGGCCATTAAGGATAAATCTTGCACACAAGAAAAAAAATAGAGATGTACCAAGACTTGGTCTTGGATTAGTAGTGCGGGAGAGAGAGAAAAACAAGCTCAAAAGGTGTTTGCACGAATTTCGAGGTAAAATAATAATAAAAAAATTTGAAAATGTTGACCTTAACAATTTTGATTAATGAAGAAAAAGTAAAAAAAATTTCTCGAATTAAGATAGCACGAATTTCGAGAAAAAATATTAAAATAATAATAAAAAATTTTACGACAAGTTTTCACAAATTGATTCTTTTATCAATTCTGACTTATGATGAGAAAATGAGAATTCAGAATTGAAAAAGGCGTAAGGATATTTTAAATACACTCACAGATATTATTTGAAAAATAAAGCGAAAAAAATCCGAAAAAAAATTTCAAAGTGGTGGTTGCACCAACTTTGAATAACCCCGCTCTGATACCACTTGTTGGATCGAGAAATGCGAGAGAGGGGGGGGGTGAATGTCGCAAATCGTTCGGATTTAAAAAGAGTAAGTGCACAGCGGAAATAAGACACAAAAACAATGCTAACAAGGTCGTTTTACTTGGTTCGGAGCCTGTGTCGACTCCTACTCTAAGGCCCACGGTCGTTGACCGTTTTCTGCAGGCAATTCTATACGTTCGAGAATGTTTACAATAAAAAGTATTACAGAATCAGAGTAGTAAACTTAATCAAGCTCTTCGTTACCGACGTCCGGTGTAGATCGAAGTGTTGGAGCAGCAGGACGTCGTCAGCTCGAGTTGGAAGAGTTCGGGAGCGTGTCATGGAAGCAGAAGAGCGTGGAAGCGTCGCAGTAATTGATGCTCTGAAGAAGGAGGTCGAGGGCCCTTTATATAGGGCCTAGGAGCGCCCTGGTCGATGGGGGCGCCCCCCACGTGGCAGCAGATCCGGTTGTAGCTCGGTCGCCGTCTGATCCCATTATCCTCGGGATCCGGTTTGACCGGGGCGCCCGGAGGACTCGGGGCGCCCGGATTGACCGGTCAAAGCCTCATCTCTTCAGCTTCGCAGGGATGCGCTTCGGCAGCTGGCAGTGGGGGCGCCCGAGACACGCGGGGCGCCCGCGACAAGCGGGGCGAAGCGCGTCGAGGTTGTTACAGACTTGGGTTGACCTTGTGGGCGCCCTGGTCGTCCAGGGCGCCCTGCTCAGCTTCTGCTTCACTCCTTCGAGGCTCTCTGAGCTGCAGATACTCAGTCCTTCGATCCTGCATCCAGGGTTAGTCCAAATAACAATTATATTTTATACAGCCTTAGCTGTCTTGGTTCTGACTTTGGTCTCCAAAATGGAGCCCTAGGTCAAACCGACGCCTAATGTTCCCTCAAGGGGAACGCGTCCTCACCTACTCCTCTCGGGAGAGTTTACCTGGTGCCAACCGGCTCCTCCAGTTGGACTTTTGCCCGGCAGCCCTCCGCCAGGTCTTGAGTACCACGCAGCCCATCGCTTGGTGCCTAGCAGCCCTTCGCTAGGTCTTTTCTTCTGGCAGCCCTTTGCCAGTGCCTAGAATTCCTTCGCTAGGGTTTGTCCATTCTGGCAGTCCTTCGCCAGAGCCTAGCAGTCCTTCGCCAGGACTTGGTTTTCGCCTAGCAGCCCTTCGCCAGGACTTGAGTTTCGCCCAGCAGCCCTTCGCCAGGACTTGGTTTTTGCCCAGCAGCCCTTCGCCAGGACTTGGTTTCCTGACAGCCCTTCGTCAGGTGCCTAGCAGCCCTTCGCTAGGACTTGGTTTCCTGCACACTCAAGCAGTATTGTTAGATACCAAACAACCCTTAACTTTGAATCCTTTGCCAATATCAAAACAAGGTTCGATCTGGTGCTTCCTGCACCAACAATGAATACCCGAGGCCTATCGTCGGATTTTTACTTGAAGCCTCTGGCCAGAGCATGACATGTTCAGAGTATGAATCTCTTAAATACATGAGAGTAATTAGAATCCGTAGGACGAGAAAACGTTACTTGGGCTAGGTGTGACGTAGTTAGCCTAGTGGGGACTGACACACATAGACCATGTCCTGAACCAAGTGGGTATAAGATGGTGAAGGGAATGGGGCACAATTCATTATAGCTGCTGAAGGGTTTTAGAATTGTTTCTGAGGTTAACCGTTGATCTTTCGATTAATTGGGGATCATGATGTACTACTAGGTGTCACTCATGATCGTTCTATAATTAATTGATTAATTATAGACGACCAACATAAATCGAAAGCCTATTTAGTCACACGGACTACGAGTAATCCGAGGGATTTAAAACGAGTTGAAAATTGGATTTTCCAATCAAGAGAGATTAAGTTTGGTTGAGCCAAACGATAAGTCGAATCTGAATGTTTTAGAGACGCATCGGAAGCGTAAAATGGCTAAGTCTTTTGAAGACTTAATAGATAAATTAAATAAGTTTAATTCATTAGGGCTTGGCTTGGATGGGCCGGCCAAAGAGGGCCTCCATCCTCTTTGCTTGGTCGGCCACAACAAAGGGAGAGAACCAAGTTTTTGGTTCAATTTATAAAATAAACCAAGTGTAGTTTGTTTTATAAAATTATGGATAATATAAATTTTTATATATAATAAACCAAGGTTTAGTTTATTTTTCATGGAAACTAAAATGAATCATGGATTGGTTTATTTTATAAAATCAATCATGGATTGATTTACCATGATAAGGAAATTTATTCCATAAGAGAGAAGAGACTTGATTGATTTTTATCATGAATTAAAATATGATTTTAACCATGATATAAAATCAATTTGGCATGATAGAATAAGTTATTCCATATTTGAGAGGCTTGATGGCTGAGAGACCACTATATAAAGGACCCAAGGCAAGGCTTGGGTGTGTGAAATATAGAGATGAAAGCGTAGGCTCTCTCCCTCTCTTTCTCTTCTTCTCTTCTCCCCTTCTTGCCGTGCGCCAACCAGCCCCAAGAAGGAGCACCAGTCGGTCATCCTTTTGTGCTTAGTCTTCCGACTTCTCTCTTGGTTTTCTCGTCGCGTTCTCGGAGAATCTAGTAGTTCTCGAGAATACGAAACTCGTGGCTTTGCGAAGTCATCCCGAAGATACTTGGCGTGGACGCGAATAGAGGCGGAGCTTCCAATGGACGCTTACGGTTGGAGCTCGTCCCTTCCTTCGAGTTACGCGAGGTAATATGTAAATTAGTTTACGTTTCTGCAAAAATTTTAAATATATGATCATGTCTACACAAGATAAAATTGCATGCTTAGATATGTGGTTAAATGATTTAGAGAAATTATTTATGCTAAACCTTCCGCTGCACGTAATTAATTTTAAAATTACGAACCCGCATCCATGTCAACATGCACCCGGTCCCAACAGTGGTATCAGAGCCGAGGTTTGTGTTCGACATAATCATATAATTGTTTTGCGGAAAGCTTTATCATGATCTCAATTTTGAAAAAATTTTCAATTATGGAAATTTTCCAATTATGGTAAATTTTCGATTTAGGAATTTTAAAGTTTGAAAATCCTCATAAAATTTCGCAAACTTTTGAAATATATCTGTTTCTGAAATTTTATGATAATTGCGAAAACTTTCCATTTTTGAAAACTTTCCAATTTTGGAAATTTCCTATTTTGGAAATTTTCCAATTTTGGAAAAACGTAAGTTTTCATTGTACCAGAAACTTACAATTATTCTGAAAACCGTTTCTTTTTGGAAACTTTCCATTTATGCAAAGCTCGCAATTTTGGGCACTTTCTTTCAAGAAAGTCTAGACAAATTATGGGAATATTAATTGACATTTAAATTTATAATTGAAAATTAAATTATTTACAAAATTCTTTATTTTGGATTGGGTCTCGGGGGGCCGTCCAATTTAAAGTTAGTTGTTATAATTAAATTTCCTAAATTGAATTTAAATTGTCAAATGTTTAATTTGGATTGAGCTTCGGGGAGCCATCCAAATTAAGTTATTGATATTAATTTTTCATAAATAAAATATGTGATCAAATCTTGAAAATTTTTGAGGTGATTCTCAAATGATAATTTCCTTATTTGATTTATGAGGTGATGCTCTTACATATTATTGTCTCGAAAATTAATTAGGAAAATTATTTCCTATAGAGTATATTTCCTTAAATAAGATTTTCATGAAAATAATATGTGGTTGAATTAAGGGAATCTGTCTCTTAATTTATTAAGATTTGATTTAGAGAAATCAAAGTCTTAAACATATTATTTCCGAACTTGATTATGATAATTCAGGAAATTGTTTCCCAAAACAATTCCTTGAATAAAGTATGAAATTAGAATAAGGAAATCCGGTTCCTAATTCAATTAATGAGACTTGATAAATTAAGTCACATACATACTTTATTAAGGAAATCGTTAGAACATGACATAATTATATGTCATGAATGTGCATAAAAGAAAAGGATGAGATCCAAAACCCCTTACAAAATATTAAGGCCAACACCTTCCATAAATATGGTTAGAACCGGAGTTTTGTTTCTCGTTTGGGTTGATGGACACATCCATGCCCGGCTTGAACCTCAACATGTTCAAACCATGGAATTAGTTTATGATTAATATAGTTGGAGTCAGAGGTCAATCCTTAGTTTTAGTTGTTCGACACATCCAAGCCTGACTAAACGGTTATATGAGCTCCAACCATATTAAAACTATTTCTTGATTAATGGGTCAGCCTTAAGCTTGGAGCATCGATTTGTTGTGCCATAGCCAAGGTCGATGTAAAGAGAGGTGCAGTTGGGTGCTATGTATATTGTTGCATACTTGTTAATGAGTTAACAACCCAATGATTTATGCAAACATTCAATTAGTTGATAGCATAATGTGATAATAGTTACATATGTATAATATGGAATCGGTATAATTACCTACCTTCATAGCTAAGAATAACTTGATGGACTCTAGCCATGGTTGTTCTTATCTATGGTTGGATATCAACCTATTTGGAGATGTTCCTACGATCTCCCGAATTGATAAAAAGGATTATTCAATTCAAAAAATAAATAGGATTTAATTAATGTATATTGATGCATTCTTTATCATTCTCATCACATAACCTCAATTTGTATTTCTAGGATAATCACCTGATCATGTCTTCTCTGAATTTGCGTTCCATTTTGGACACCAATAAGCTGACTGGGCCAAACTTCATGGACTGGCTTCGAAACCTGAGGATAATCCTCAAGGCAGAAAAGCTTGCTTATGTCCTTGAAGAACAACTTCCCAACCATCCTCCTGAAGATGCAACTCCAGACCAGTTAGTGGCCTATCAGAAACATGTATTCGATTCTGAACTTGCGAGTTGCATCATACTGGCCGCTATGGTACCTGAGCTACAAAAGAAGCATGAGCATATGGATGCTCATACCATCGTCTTCCATCTTCATGAGCTGTTTGACAAGCAAGCGAGATCCGAAAGGTTTGAGGTCTCCAGACTGTTGGTGCAGGAAGCAACATATCGAACCTTGTTTTGATATTGGCAAAGGATTCAAAGTTAAGTTTGTTTGTGATCTAACAAGTTACTTGAGTGTACAGGAAAAGCCCTAGTGAAGGAATGCTAGGCACTGGCGAAGGACTGCCAGACAGGACAAGCCCTAGCGAAGGAATGCTAGGCACTGGCGAAGGGCTGCCAGAAGAAAAAAACCTAGCGAAGGGCTGCTAGGCACCAAGCGAAGGGAAGCTTGGTAACTCAAGACCTGGCGAAGGACTGCTGGGCAAAAGTCCAACTGGAGGATCCGGTTGGCACCAGGTAAAACTCTCCCGAGAGGAGTAGGTGAGGACGCGTTCCCCTCGAGGGAACATTAGGCGTCGGTTCGACCTAGGGCTCCATTTTGGAGATCCAAAGTCAGAACCAAGACAGCTAAGGCTGTTTTAACTAACTTATTATTTGCTGTTTTGGACTAACCCTGGATGCAGGACCGAAGGACTGTGTTTCTGCAGCTCAGAGAGCCTCAAAGGAGTGAGGCCGTAGCTGAGTAGGGCGCCCCGGATGTGTCGGGCGCCCCAGAGTCAACCCAAAGTCAGCAGAGAGGTAAACGCCCCGACAGCAGCGCAATTGGGGGCGCCCCGCGTGTGTCGGGCGCCCCGCATGTCGGGCGCCCCGCGTGTCTCGGGCGCCCACTGTGCCACGCCACGGGCAGCTGCAGCTCACCCTCGCGAAACCAAATGGATGAAGCTTTGACCGGTCAACCGGGCGCCCCGCGCGCGTCGGGCGCCCCAGTCAACTGTTATCCCGAAGTCGAAGCGATCAGTCACGACCGAGAGCATGCCGGATCAGAAGCCACGTGGGGGGCGCCCCGAGCATCCCGGGCGCCCCCAGCCCTATATAAAGGGCCCTCGACCCCAGGTTTAAACAATCAATTCGATTGAACGCAATCACGCTCTTCTGCTCCCGCGCTCTGCTCCAGAACCCTCCAGACTCGAGATACAAGCGCCGGCGACGTCCAACTGCTCTGGAACTTCGATTTACACCGGACGTCGGTAACAAAGAAAAGCTGTCTTTTTCCTTACTGCAATTTACTGTAATCAATCTTTGTAAAATTGTTTTGCGCGATTATAGTATTGCCCATAGTAAACGGTCAACGACCGTGGGCCTTGGAGTAGGAGTCGACCCAGGCTCCGAACCAAGTAAAAATCTTGGTGTTCGCATTGTCTGATTTTGATTATTCCGCTACGCAATTGCTCTTTACGAAATCCGAACGAATTGCAACATTCACCCCCCCTCTCTCGCAATTCTCGATCCAACACAGACTCCTCTTCACTTCTAAGATGCAGGAAGGCACTTCTATTTCACAGTTTGTGTTGAAGATGTTGGGGTACATTAAGCGACTAGGCACACTCGGATTTGTAATGGATCACGAACTAAGTATTGACTTAATTCTGCATTGTTTGCCCAAGAGTTACTCACAGTTTGTGATGAACTATCGGATGAACAAACTGGAGACTACCATTCCTGAGTTGCTTAACCTGCTGAAGACTGTAGAGCCTTCTGTAAAGAAGGATCAGAAGACGGTACTGTTAGTTGGTTCCTCGAAGAAAGGCTCTAAGAGGAAGCCCAAAGAACAAAATAAGGAAAGGAAGAAAAAGGCCAAAAAGATTGAAAAGGCGAAGAAACTGCAAGGTTTATCTTGAGTCCTTGAAGAAGAAGGCATCCGTTGCCCCATCCTCTTCAGGTATCTTCGTTATTGAATGTCACTCTATTTCCTCGGACACCTGGGTACTTGATACTGGGTGTAGCTCACATATATGTAATGTCATACAGGGGCTAAGGAATAGAAGAAGACTCGTCAAGGGAGAAGCGAATTTGGGAGTTGGAAATGGAGCAAAGATTGCTGCTGTTGCCATTGGAACATATTTGCTAAAGCTCCCTACTGGACTTGTTTTAGAATTGGATAATTGTTATTTTGTTCCTTCGTTAATAAAGAACATTGTATCTATTTCATGCTTGAATGAAAAGGGTTATCATTTAACTTTTAGTAACAATTGCTATTACATAACTTTAAATGGTGTTCTTTATGGGACCCAAACTTTATGCAATGGTATCTACACGTTAGATTTATTCGGTGACGTTTTCAATATCGAAGTTAGCAACAAACGTGCTCGAATAGATAATCAAATAGACTCCTATATGTGGCATTGTCTGTTGGTGCAGAAAGCACCCAAGTCGAACCTGTGTTTTGAAAATGGCAAAAGGGTTCAAAAGTTAAGGTATAATGTTTATCTAACATGTTACTCAAGTGTGCAGGAAAAGTCCTAGCGAAGGACAGCTAGGCACCTGGCGAAGGAATGCCAGGATACAAAGCCCTAGCGAAGGACTGCTAGGCACCTGGCAAAGGAATGCCAGGATACAAAGACCTAGCGAAGGACTGCTAGGCACCAGGCGAAGGACAGCTTGGAACTGAAGACCTAGCGAAGGACTGCTAGGCACCAGGCGAAGGACAGCTTGGTAATGAAGACCTAGCGAAGGACAGCTGGGCACCTGGCGAAGGACAGCTGGGCACCTGGCGAAGGACAGCTGGGCAAAAGTCCAACCAGAGGAGCCGGTTGGCATCAGGTAAATTCTCTCGAGAGGAGTAGGTGAGGACGTGCTCCCCGTTGAGGGAACAGTAGGTGTCGGTTCGACCTAGGGCTCCATTTGGGAGACCCAAAGTCAGAACCAAGACAGCTAAAGCTGTATAAAACTAACATATTATTGCTTTATGTTGTGTTTGTACTAACCCTGGATGCAGGACCGAAGGAACGAGTGTCTGCAGCTCAGAGAGCCTCAAAGGAGTGAGGCAACAGCTGACCAGGGCGCCCGGAGTGTCCCGGGCGCCCCCAAGGTGAATACAAAACAGATGAAGCAAAAGGAGTGCTTCGACAGCTTATGGGCGGGGCACCCCCGTGCTGCCGGGCGCCCCCCATGCTCTCGGGCGCCCCGGATGTTCCGGGCGCCCCCAGGTCAAGCCAACGAAGCAGAAGCCAGTGAAGCCATTGGATAAGAGTCGACCCAGTCAACCCGGGCGCCCCCAGCGTCCCGGGCGCCCCCGTCAAAGCCTGATCCCGATTTTTAAGGGATCAGAGCTGACCGAGAGGAACTCGGATCAGATGACACGTGGGGGGGGCGCTCCCGACGTCCCGGGCGCCCCCAGAGGCTATAAAAGGGCCCTCGACCCCAAGGCTTCATACAATCAATTCGTCCAACGCATTCACGCTCTTCTGCTCCCGCGCTCTGCTTCGGAAACCTCCCGACTCGAGATACAAGCGCCGACGACGTCCTCCTGCTCCAAAAATATAATCTACACCGGACGTCGGTAACGAAGGGCTTTCTTTAAAGTTTACAGTACTATACTTGTAATACAATCTTGTAAACTAGTTTTGCGAACATATAGAATTGCCCGCAGAAAACGGTCAACGACTATGGGCCTTGGAGTAGGAGCCGACCGCGACTTCGAACCAAGTAAAAAACTTGGTGTTTGCGTGTGTTTGATTTAAATTTCCGCTGCGTAATTTCTCTAACTGTTAATCCGAACGTTTTACGATATTCATCCCCCCTCTATCGTTTCTCTCGATCCAGCAAGTGGTATCAGAGCGGGGAAGCTCAAATTTGATGCAACCATCAATTTGAGAATTTTTCGAATTTTTATGATTTTATTATTATTATTTTTTTGTTCAAATTTCTTCTCGTTAATCGAGGTTAGTGCAACACCCCTCGACAAATTTTTTTTCACTTTATCCCGCACTACTAATCCAAGACCAAGTCTTGGGATATTTCTTTCCTGTTAGTTTAATTTTCAGATAAGATGGTCATGCAAGAAAGCTTCAGCACTGTAAGACCACCTCTCTTCAGTGGGGAGGACTTCTCCTACTGGAAGAGCAGAATGGAGGTCCACCTGAAAACTCAGGTGGGCATGTGGATAATCATCCAGTCAGGACTGGAGATTCCAAAAAATGCTGAAGGAGTACCTCAAACTTACACAGAGTGGGACACCACTCTGAAACGGAAGATTGAAGCTGATGCAAAGGCGACCCAGACCCTCCAATGCAGCTTAACAAAAGAGGAGCTAAACCGGGTGGATCCATTCAATAGTGCCAAGGAGCTGTGGGGGAAACTGATCAAGTTGCACGAAGGAACTTCAGACACTCGGATCAGCAAGAGAGATCTCCTCCTGAACAAGATGTACATGATCAAGATGAACGACAACGAAACAGCAGCTTAACTCCACACCCGAATTCAGGAATTAATGAATGGACTACACACCATCGGTCACAAGGTAGAAAACCGTGACCTAATAAGGTACGCTTTAAATGCTTTCCCGAGAAACACCTTGTGGGCATCTATGGTAGATGCATACAAGGTTTCAAGGGACCTTTCAAAAATTAAATTAGATGAATTGTTCTCTGAATTAGAATTACATGAACAGACTAATTGCAATCTGGCCGAGAAAGGTATTGCCTTTGTTGCAGGTAAAACTGGAAGGACAACCAAGAAGAAGCCTCAACCTGAACTCGAGTCTAACTCAGACTCAGACTCAGAAGACGAAGAAGGAGATCGACCTAAGCTGGTCCGACTGGCCCGAAACTACTACAAGGAATTAAAGAACCAAACCAACAGACGGAAAGCCAGCCGAAGAAAGGATGAACCAGCTGAACCCGCAAATGAAAGGAATAATCCCAACGTGACCTGCTACGAGTGCAAGAAAAAGGGTCACTACAAGACGGAGTGTCCGAACCTAAAGGAAACCAAGAAGAATAGAAGGAAAAAGGCACTTCAGGCAACATGGGATGAGTCCTCCTCCGATGATGAAGAAGATGCCCCACAGTCGAACCTGCTCGCACTAACCGCCTCAGAAGAAATCGAGACCGAGTCAGAATCGGAACAGGACGATGGCAGACTGACATTTTCAGAAGACGGCGAAATCAAGGTAAGTGGTTTTACTAGAAGTCAATTAAATGAATTAATCTCTTATCTTTCTCGAGATTTGGCGAAAGCTAAACTCCGAGTCGAATCCCTCTGACAGGAAGTAAAACTCCTGAAAGAGGGAGCTGACTCTAGACCCTTAACTGAGAAGGTTCAAGAAGGAACCCCTACTCAAGTTGAAAAACATGAGAAAGAGAACTCCTCCCTGAAAACTCAGGTTAAGGACCTTAGATCATCTTTAGAACGATTCACTTCTGGTTCCAAGGGTCTTGATATGATCCTTGGAAAACAGAAATCGGTTCTAAATCGATCCGGACTAGGCTATAGAACCAAATCTAGACAAAGATCCTACTTTGCTGTACTAAACCAGTCCAGACCTAAAATTCAGGCATGGGTACCTAAACTATGCCTGAACAAACAAACTGGATCAAATCAATTTTGGATCCCCAAGGACAAGATTCACATCTTGTCAAGCCATTATCGTGGCTTTAGTCCAGGGGGAGCCAAATTGAAAACAATATTTATTGTTAGATAAAATTGTTGCTCTCAATTTGATTGTTTACTTAATTCCCGCAATTTACCATGCTTAGATTTAGGAATGGTTAGTTTAAGGACTAAACTAACTTAACTGAAATTTGACAACATAGTATTGGGTGGAGGTGAGATGATAGTACGTTAGGGAAACCAATTCTAATAAGGCCAAGTATTCTCTACATGGTCTCTTTAGACTGGTGAAACTAGCCGAAGCTACCGATCGAAGACCCAAACTAGTTAGACCAGAATTTTTCAAAGATTAATTTTGAAAATGAAATTTCATTGAAAGATTTTGTCAAGGAAAGGGTTGATGATCCAATAAGGCTACGGCCAAAGAAGGCCTAGTGCCTCGCCAAGACCTCGAAGCCAATCTCTGAAATTCAAATTCAAATTATTCTTTGTCAAATTCGAATCTAACACAAATTTTCAGTTAGTTATAGATTTAAACATCTTTTTTTCAAAATAAATTTAATTGTTTTCAAAATTAATTCAAGTTTTTCAAAATAAATTATAATTTTTTTTAAAAAAATAATATTACCTACCAAAACCTGTCTCACAAAACCTGTAAGGCTAACGTGATTGATAACCCTAGATTTGGGTGAGACAGACTTGTTGGTGAGAGCCCTAGAGCCGATCATGTAATGATTGTATGGACTAATTTGTATCATATTCCTATGTATAAATAAAGGCATGTTTTATGGTTATTATACTTACGTGTATTTGTGCCAATTAGCTAAGTATAATAATGTCCTTGAGTAGAAGGTTCTTATCTATATCAATCGATTGGTTGAATCGATAGTGAGATGATATAGAGAACACTACTCTAAATAATTCCTAGTCGAGTATTAACATTCAGGGACAATGTTAATACGTAGAGACTAGCATGTTAGTCAACATGATGACTTGATCTCACAAGTCATGGATATAGAGATATCAAGTTGACACATGGGTATGCATTGGAGAATGTATACTGAATGACCCGCCATGAGAAAGTATCATGGATCGTTATATGAGTGTCATATACTTTCTCATGTGGCTATTAGTATGACTATTAGTCCTTGGACCTGAAGTCACCATGGATTCCTACATAAGGAGTTACGTACTTTGGCTTCGTCAAACGTCACCCGTAAATGGGTGGACTATAAAGGCGATTACTGGGTATGTAACAAATTATGGAGAGGGATGTGAGTGATGTAGATGGGATCTATCCCTCCTATATGACGGGAGCGATATCGTATTCTTGATAGAGTTAGACCACAAAGTGCATGGCCATGCCCAAGTGAGTCAATATGAGATATTGAGCTCATTTGATTAGTGTGTGTCTACTTGGAGTTCAAGGTATAGATTGACTCGAGGATGACACGGTCTATGCCTCAATTGAGTCAATCTAGATATCAAGGATAGAGGGACATTATCATATATTGTGAGAGTCACAATTATTAGTCACAAGGTGATGTTGGATCTCAACATTCTTGTAACTTGGGTAGCAATGATGTGTTGCTAGATACCGCTCATTGCTTATATTTCTAAGAGGTTAGAAACATTGCCAACGTTACAAGAACCTATAGGGTCACACGCAAAGAACAAATAGATGGAGAAAATTGAAGTCAAGTTTGACTTGGCTAAATATGGAAAGTCCATAAAAGGCAAGTTTGACTTGACCTAAATCCAAATCAAGTTTGACTTGACTTGGTTCCACTTCAAGTTAGACTTGACATGGGAGAAGAAATGGAGTCAAGTTTGACTTGACTATTTATGGAAAGTCCATAAAAGGCAAGTTTGACTTGACCTAAATCCAAATCAAGTTTGACTTGACTTGGTTCCACTTCAAGTTAGACTTGACATGGGAGAAGAAATGGAGTCAAGTTTGACTTGACTATTTATGGAAAGTCCATAAAAGGCAAGTTTGACTTGACCTAAATCCAAATCAAGTTTGACTTGACCAAAACCCACCTCACCTTTGTTTGACCGAGTGATGACTTGGTTTCCCCCCATTTGAATTTCGAATTCAAATTGAAAGGGGATATGGAAGGCCACCTAATGGCAATTAGTAGCCATTATGGCCGGCCACCTAATGGCCATTAATGGCCATTAAGTGGCCGGCCACAAGAGAGAACTAAAAAGGGATTTTGTTCCTTTTGGGTGGGTGGCTTATCATTATTTCTCTTTTTTTTGAGTTTTGGTGGTTCTTCTTCTTTCTCTCCCCCTCTTGGCCGAAAACTAAAAAAAAGGGTGCTAGCACACCTAAGTTTTCGATCCATCTATCTGTTCGCGTGGATACGTATAGAGGAGTGTCTACTTTGATACTCTACGAGATCCGGCGGCCTCTTGGACAAGCGGGAAAGCGAAGGGCTACGCGTCAAGGGTAATGACCTTATCATGTAGATCTAGTGTAGATTTAGATATTAAACTCGTACTCGTATTTGTTTTATAAGTTCGCACGGATCCGTGGCCGAGATTCTGGGGTTTCCGCAACGCAAAAAGCGGTTTTTGCGGCCTAGAATTTCCAACAAGACTAGGCTGTGAAAATCAATTTAAGCTATTCCTAATTCTAATTGGATCCAAATCAACAAAACTCTTTATGTGTAGGAACATAAAGATTTGGACCAATGGATGTTGGATAGCGGTTGCTCCAGACACATGACTGGAGATAAATTGAAATTCACCAAACTCAAGTTCAAGAACCTAGGCTCAGTGGCATTTGGCAACAATGCTACACTCAAGGTAATTGGATCAGGTAATATTGAACTTAAATCTGACTTTGTTATTAAGAAAGTTCTTTTTGTTGAAAATTTCAAATTTAACCTACTTAGCATAAGTCAGTTATGTGATTCTGGTTATATAGTTACCTTTAACAATTCTAACTGCCTGATTAGAAACGTGCAAGACTCAGAAATCATGCTTAAGGGCACTAGGAAAAATAATGTTTACACCATAAACCTTCCCCTAGTACCTAAATGCATGTTAACTCAGTTAGAACAATCAAACCTCTGGCATAGGAGACTAGGTCACACTAACCTAAGAATTATTTCAAAAATCACCCAACTTGGCCTAATTAAAGGTATTCCCAAGATTAAAAATCATGAAAACCTAATATGTGAATCATGCAATCAAGGTAAACAAACCAGATCTAATCACAAACTAATTCAATCTGATCTAACTCAAACCACACTTGAGCTCCTGCACCTTGACCTATTTGATTCACATGGAGCCAAGTCACCAAGCGGAAACTGGTACTGCTTAATAATAGTTGATGATTACTCTAGGTTTACATGGGTTAGGTTTCTAAAGACCAAAGATGAAACCCTAAACCTACTTAATGAATTCTGTAAGTTAATTGAAAATCAAAATGATACTAAAATTAAAAGACTTAGGAGTGACCACGAGGGAGAATTTGAAAATCAACGGTTCGAGGAATTCTGTAAGGTAAATGGATACATACATGAATTTTCGTATCCTAGAACCCCCCAACAAAATGGGATAGTCGAAAGAAAAAATAGAACTCTACAGGAAGCCGCTAGGGCTATGCTCAATGAATTTAACTTAGCCAACCAATATTGGGCAGAAGCAATCAGTACGGCTTGCTACATCCAAAATAGGGCCCTGATTACCAAGCGACATAACAAAACACCCTATGAACTATATTACCATAGACTTCCAAATCTACACTACCTAAGGGTCTTTGGATGCAAAGTCCATATTCTAAACACCAAAGACTACTTAGAAAAATTCCAGTCCAAGTCAACCCCAGGCATCTTCCTAGGATATTCAACAACAAGTAGAGCCTATAGGGTTTACAACAACCAAACCAAGAAAATCGAAGGTCTGATAGGACACACAATATTCCAGAGAGATACGGATTTCTCATAAGTGAATCGAACGACGTGTTACTCATTAACGATGACGAACCTATCAGTTATGAAGATGTTCTGAAAATTTCAGAAAGGGATAAATGGCTTGAAGCCATGAAGTCGGAAATGGATTTCATGTACAAAAATCAAGTATGGGACTTGGTCAACCCACCTGAAGGGATTAAGCCCATAGGGTGCAAGTGGGTTTTCAAGAAGAAAACCGACATGGAAGGTAATGATATTACCTTTAAGGCTAGATTAGTGGCAAAAGGATATCGTCAGAAACAAGGAATTGATTATGACGAAACCTATTCGCCAGTAGCTATGCTTAAATCCATTCGGATGCTCCTGGCCATAGCAGCTCATTATGATTATGAGATATGACAAATGGATGTGAAAATAGCTTTCCTTAATGGAAACCTGCTTGAGGATGTATACATAATACAACCTGAAGGTTTCACATCGGTTAATAAAACCAAAGTATGCAAGCTTCGACGATCCATATATGGACTAAAGCAAGCATCCAGGAGCTGGAACATCCGTTTTGATGAGACAATCAAAGAGTTTGATTTCTCACAAAATCCTGACGAACCTTGTGTGTACAAGAAGGTTAGTGGGAGTGCAGTCGTATTCCTAGTGTTATATGTCGATGACATATTACTTATAGGAAACGATATATCAGTCTTACAGTCAGTTAAAATTTGGTTGTCCAAAATTTTCTCCATGAAAGACCTTGGAGAAGCAACATATATCCTTGGGATTAGAATCTATAGAGATAGATCAAAACGGTTGCTTGGTCTTTCGCAGTCTACATATATAGACCGAGTGCTAGAAAGGTTTAGCATGTTGGAATCCAAGAAAGGTTACCTTCCCATCAGGCATGAGATCAACCTTTCGAAGTCTATGTGTCCGCGCACTGAAGACGAGAGGATTTGTATGAGTAAGATTCCTTATGCATCTGCGAACACGGAAGATAAAAGCAATTGCACAGCAGAAGATAAAAGCAAACACGCGAACACCGTAATTTTTACTTGGTTCGGAGCCTAGGTCGACTCCTACTCCAAGGCCCACGGTCGTTGACCGTTTTCTGCGGGCAATTCTATATGTCGCACAAATAGTTTACAAAAGATTTTACAAAATTCAGTACAGTAAACTAAAATAGCTCTTCGTTACCGACATCCGGAGTAAATGGTCTTTTTCGAAGCAGCGGGACGTCGTCGGCTCGAATTGGGAGGTTTCCGGAGCGAGGCGCAAGAGCAGAAGAGCGTAGAAGCGTTGATTGGAAGTGTTGTTTGAAGCTTGGGGTCGAGGGCCCTTTATATAGGGCCTGAGGGCGCCCGGGACGTCGGGGGCGCCCCCCCCCCCCCACGTGGCGGTCGATCCGTCTCCAGCTCGGTCAACATCTGATCTCTTCAAAATCGGGATCAGGTTTGACCGGGGCGCCCGGAGCGCTCAGGGCGCCCGCATTGACCGGGTCAAGCCTTCATCCTCTTGGCTTCGCGAGGGGTTGCTTTGGCAGCTGGCACTGGGGGCGCCCGCGACAGGCAGGGCGCCCGGAGCATCCGGGGCACCCCGACATATAACTGTTGTAGCGGCCCCACCTCTATGGTCCCCGCAGGCAACCCTCTAGGCCGGCGACCCTACGGTCTTCCCACCCCTGGCAGTAGGTTTTTGCCTTCCCCAGGATTCGAACTCTAGACCTCCAGGCTAAGTACTAAAGTTCCTGAATCCTGGATCCTATGTCGGTCGAGCCAACTACGATACGCAAGCTCCAATAGGTTGTCGTCCGATGTAACCCTAGCTTCCCAACTCATTAATCGGTACCATTGAAGAATCAATATTCTCCATTATACAATCGAATTCACAACGTGTCATCCGATCATCTCCTTAGTCAACCTTGACCATAATGGTGATTTGGAAAAGCTTGACTAGGTGTCAATCGAGCTACCTCCAAGTCAATGGATACCCACCCTAACATTATGGGAATCGATATCCAATCCCTCTAGGGAAATATCCATCCAACCTATCCAAGGTAGAGTATACAAAAGTATAAGCGATACTCAAGAGATATATATCTACTATGATATACACCAAATACCACAAAGATATATACTCATATTCCAGCTATATCGATCTTTTACTATCAGTTATAGTATATAGCTAGTACTACACTTCCTGTATCAATGCAGGTCATGTACTCACTCGTACCATCTAGGTCACCTAACTCAGCACGAGCAAACCAGAAGTCTAAAACTCCCTGATATAGGAGAAATCATCACTGTATCGATATGCAGTCTCAATATCTCACACAGTCGATAACAACTGATACTAGTATACAACTAGTAAGGGACAGGAACTCTATAACTTGAATTCCTTAACCTCCGATAAGTTATTGACAAGTTCGACCCTCGTCTTTCGACCATAGATCGGTGCTACTCGAGAATCAACAGTCTCTGCATCCTAGACGAGTCGGCAACATGTCAACCAGTCACCTATAATCGACTCCCAACATGGTCGCAAATAAAACGGATCGACTACATGTCTTCCAGCCAAAACATATCTACGAGTACCTACCGGTCAAGTATATAAACCGATATACAATCATATCATAATAAAGAAAGGTCTAACCCTACACTAAGTAGTATATACAAAAAAAGTAGATGGGTCAAGACAAATACCTTGTATAGCCTGGAGAAGTCCCATTGCCGCCATGTCCCAATCACGTCCATCGAGAAAACGACTCCGATATAAAATCCGAAAGACACCCACAAGACCACAAGGTATCTCGAGAACTTAGCTCTGATACCAAATAAATTGTCACGCCCCGAGGAGCCGCTCGTCCGATACCGACCGGACAGCTACTCCTTCGTCTCGGCGGACAATCCGAAAACCTAATCACCATGACTACCTCAGCCTGCTTGTACCACAGCCTATAAGGCTGGAACAAGCATCTGTATAAAGCGGAAACGAAAACAACGACAAAGCTGCGTACCGGTATGACTTACGACAAAACCAAAATGGAATCAAGGCCTCCAAGGCACACAAAAGTACAACTATACTGTCACAAAATGGACGACACAACAGAGCACAAAATATGACAGCGGAAGGGAAAAGAAACAAAAATGAATAAAAGAAAAGGGTACCAACATGTACCACAACAGAAACACAGGACACCCGCGGAAATCGTCTCGGAGACACGTGAACTGGGACAGGCTGCCGGACAATCCAGACGATCATCCTGAAAAGATAAAAATAGAGCTAACGGGGTGAGTCCTAAGAACTCAGCGAATACAATCTAATATGCACAGGAAGCAATACTAGCAGTAAGTCACCGTCTATCTATCTATCATAATACTGAAGATAACTGCAGTAAAAAGAAATGCAGTACTGAACCATAAGCAGTAAAGAACTACATACCTACCTGCGTCAATCCAAACCCGGTAGTATGCATGTCAACCAAGTGCAACAATCAAGTGCAGCAAACACAACCAAATGCATCAATGCATAGCATGCTCATGATGCAACATGGGTCACCCCTGACGCCAGTCGGTGTAGGTCGCGGAAGCACGCGAACCGAGTGGGTAGGGCTCTGACCTGGTCTTCCTTGCACGAACAGACGGTCTATGAGGCGGTACACGCGAGATCGAATGGGTAGGGTCGGAGACCATAAACGTACCCCACCATCGGGTGAAGTAACGCTCTAAACGTCCCTGCTATCATCGGATAGGTAGGGGACCTGCTGCAGCGCCGGGTCCGCCAACAGGGCTACACGACAGGTCATGTGGCAGGTCTGACGGCCCATCTCAACCACTAGGGGAGTCAAAAGTCGCCTACATATGCCCCTACACGAGTAGCAAGTACGACGGCCCATCTCAACCTCCAGGGAGTCAAAGGTCATCCCCTATGCTACGTGCAATAATGATGCATGTCACTATCCCATGCATCATCCACTATCTATCCCTGCTGTCATCTACATAATATGCAGTAATCCAGATAACCGGTATGCACCAATACCTAAATCCTAGCGTAAGGTATAAGGTAAACTGTGCAGCATCAATCCATACAGAAACAGTAAGCAGTAAAGCTAACGGCTACAACTACCGAAGCAAGAGCACAGAGATACAGATATCAGATATCCCTACTGCTAACTATGCATAAAAGAGGTACCCGCCTCAATATGAAGAAGTCCCGACGACGAGAACCCCCCGTCCCAAAATAATATCCACAACGCAGATAGTCGCGACAATCAATGTCCTCCATCAAATACAATATTAGCTATATACACAAAGTAACTAGCTAATCAAAATCCCTAAGTCGTTTTAGGGTTCACCTACTACCGAAGTCATTTAATTAACTCTAATTAAATGACTAATCTCATTTATTGAGTCTAGGTGGATTTAGGTTTAGCCCAAGCCCCACCCAAAAATTCCGATCAAGCTTCCTTGAGCCCCTCTCCAAAAGTTGCTCACGGCAAAACTAAATCGACACAGAGAAAAAGCACCCAAAAGAATCTAGACTATGGGTGAATGCGATCCAAACCAAACAGAAACATCCTCAACCAAATGGAGAGGAGAAGTTCTACACTTGATCTAAAGCATGTTTGCTAACAAGATCAAAAATCCAATAAAACGAATTCCACTCCTTCACTGATCAAATAGCAAAGCAAGAACACAACGAAAAGAAGGATCCAATTACTCCTTCGATCATAACTGATACAGAACAACAGCTCGAAGAGAAATCCCAACAGGACTCTACAAGTCCGACCAAGAACTCGAAGCAGAAACTAAAACAACAACCTCCATCAAAACAGATCGAAACCAACCATCCACAGCAAAACAGAATACACTCTCGGTGGTGGAAAGGAGGATACAATCTACGCAAGAACAGAAACTTCACTTAGGAATTTGAATCCCAAATTCGCAATCAAGGTATGAATTACTATCAAACTCCTACTCCTCGGATCGGAACTAGCAGAAACAGACCCACACACCTCAATCAAAAGCAACGACACTGATTGAATCAATCTCATACCTCTTACCTTGATTGTGGTTGGTGAAATCAATTGCTCATATCCAGGTGTAGCTGAGATCCCCAAAACGAACCCTAGATCCAAAAGCCTCTTCTCCGCAACCCTCACAGAATCCCTCCTTGTGATACCGGCGATGGCGAGATCTGCCAGAGATACGAGATCAGGCTCCTCCTAATGTCGTTGTCCACCCACTGTGGTCCGAGCCAGAGCCTTGCCGCCGCCGGTTGAAAGGCCCGGAGGCGAAATCGTGAAGCCGAAACAGACGAAGAAGAAGGGGAAAAATGGAGACTCGGCTCGACTTCTCACCACTCGGCGATGATGGCTCGTACTCACGGCGGGGCATCGAGCGGAGGCTACGGGCGAATGAAGAGGAGGAGAAGAGATCGGCGCTTGGCTGCGATCCATGGCGCGCGAGGAAGAAGATGAATCGTTGCTTGGCGGCGCTAGGGCTCGCGAAGAAAGAAAGGAAAGGAAGTGGATCGGGGGCGACTGCGGGTCTGCGACAGGGGAGAAAGGAAAAAGAGGTTTATAAGTGTGGTAAACTTTGCAATTAACCCCAAGGAGTTTAGTTAATTACAATGTCATCCTTAATTTGAGTCTTTACCATTTTTTTCCCCTAAAATTTTATAATATTATCCCAATAGCCCTCCAAGTTTCGGTATTTTAACAACTGTCGAGGCGTGTTTTCGCTCCTGCTATCTTGGGTTGACCTTGGGGGCGCCCGGAACATCCGGGGCGCCCTGCTCAGCTTCTGCCTCACTCCTTTGAGGCTCTCTGAGCTGCAGATACTCAGTCCTTTGGTCCTGCATCCAGGGTTAGTCCAAAAAGCAGTATTATATTATTATTTTATACAACCTTAGCTGTCTTGGTTCTGACTTTGGGTCTCCAAAATGGAACCCTAGGTCGAACCGACGCCTACTGTTCCCTCGACGGGGAACGCGTCCTCACCTACTCCTCTCGGGAGAATGTACCTGATGCCAACCGCTCCTTTGGTTGGACTTTTGCCTGGCGATCCTTTGCCAGGTCTTGGATACCGAGCTGTCCTTCGCCCGGTGCCTAGCATTCCTTCGCTAGGGCTTTAGTCCAAGCTATCCTTCGTCTGGCGCCTAGCAGTCCTTCGCTAGGGCTTTTCACTCTGGCATTCCTTCGCCAGTGCCTAGCAGTCCTTCGCTAGGGCTTTTCACTCTGGCATTCCTTCGCCAGTGCCTAGCAGTCCTTCGCTAGGGCTTTTTACTCTGCACACTCAAGTGACATGTTAGATAACAAGTAAGACTTAACTTTTGAACCCTGTTGCCATTATCAAAACACAGGTTTGACTTTGGTGCTTTCTGCACCAACAATCTCCCCCTTTTTGATTTATGGCAACCCTAGTTCAAAAAGTTAAGTTTAATCAAAAGTATAAAAATTTGTTCCCTCCCCCTGGAGGGAGGGAGGGAATCTCCCCCTAGATTTTTCAAAAACTCGTGGGGTTCTAAGTTTTAAAAAAAATTGCTTAGAATGATTTTCACTTTGAAAACTTAAGTTTAGGTACTTTGGATATCTTTTGATCACTTAAGTTTTAAAAGTACATAGAGGAGTTTTTGAAATCATGAGTTTAGAGTACTTAAAAAAATTTGAAGCCTTTAGGTTTTTAAAGTACTCAAAAGTTTTGAAAACTTTAAGCTAAGTACTTAGTAGTATTTAAGTACTTAGTAAACTTTGAAACAATTTAAGTACTTAGTAAATTTTGAAACAATTTAAGTACTTAGTAAATTTTGAAACAATTTAAGTACTTAGTAAATTTTGAAACAATTTAAGTACTTAGTAACTTTTGAAATAATTGAAGTACTTAGTAAATTTTGAAATAATTTAAGTACTTAGTAAATTTTGAAATAATTTAAGTACTTAGTAAATTTTGAAATAATTTAAGTACTTATGGAAGTTTTGAAAAACTTAAGCTTAAAGTACTTATGGAAGTTTTTGAAAAACTTAAGCTTAAAGTATTTATAAAAACTTAGTACTTTTGAATAACTTCAAGACGTTTTAATAAACTTAAGTACTTAATAGGGTTTTTTTTAAAACAAAAAACTTAAGTACTTCTAGAAAAGTTTTTGAAAAGCTTTGAAAAGTAGCTAACTTTTTGAAAAAAAAGATTTTGAGATTTTGAAAAAATTTGAACTCTTAAAATTTGAACTCTCTCCTTTCCTATCTCTCCCCCTTTGCCATATATCAAAAACAGATAGATATAGCAGAAATTAAATTGCATAAAAGAAATAACTTTCATAAAGGAAAAATATTCGTATGATTTTGCTGTACTGAACCAAGACTTAGACCAAATCAGTTAATTTTCTCTTGTAGGGACCTGTCTAACCCATTTAGCTACTTACTAACTGTTATAAGCAGTAGTTTTCGCTAGGGTTAGTCAAGTTAAGTGTGTTTGTTCAAGTTAGATTTTCTAAACTTGACACTTAACTTGATTGCTGTATAAGTTGTATTTAGTGTCCTAATTACTGCAGATGCACTGACTTAAAGCATCTTGAATTAAGGCAAAGACCTAAGCATCTCAACCCTTTCTAGGTTATTAATCAAAGTACCCTAAAGTGCTTGTGAGATGCTGGCTTCTAAATCTATAGGTGCATGCAGTTCTAGGGTTAGGGCCTAGGCTAAGTCCATTTGCGAAAAAAAACCTAGTTTTGAAAGGGGGTAGTTTTGAAATAAAACTAAGAAAAAACTGATTTTGAAATTAAGTAAAACAATTTTTCAAATTCTTTTAGAAATTGATTTTTAAATCAAATAAAGCAGAAAAAAATTGAGTTAATCTATTCTACAGAACATAATCCTAACTGCCTTCTTAGTGAACTGAACTCAGACTCAGATAAGGGTTTTGTGAATATATCAGCTAAGTTAGATTTTGAGTCTATATGTTTAAGTACTATCTCACCCCTGGCTACATGGTCTCTTACGAAGTGATGCTTAACTTCTATGTGTTTTGTTCTGGAATGTTGGATTGGGTTCTTTGTTAGATTAATTGAACTTATATTGTCAATAAATACTTGAGTTTGGGTGTAGTTGAGCTGGAAGTTCTTAAGAGTGTGCATCATCCATAAAAGTTGTGCTACACACTCTCCTAAGGCTACATACTCAGCTCAGTTGTGGACAGAGCTACACAGTGTTGTTTTCTGCTACACCAACTTACTAGACTATTTCCTAACAGTTGGCAGCTTCCACTTGTGATCTTTCTATCTAATTTACAACCAGCATAGTCAGAATCCGAGTATCCTGTCAAATTGAAAGTTGAGGTTCTAGGATACCAGATCCCTACATTTATGGAGCCCTTTACATATCTTAGTATTCTTTTTAGGGCTGCTAAGTGCGTTTCCTTAGCACAAGTTTGGTATCTAGCACACATCCCTACAGCAAAAAGAATGTCAGGTCTGCTGGCTGTAAGGTACAGTAGACTACCTATCATACTTCTATACAGTTTGAGGTCTACTGGCTTACCATCAGGGTCACTATCTATTTTTACATTAGTTGCCATGGGGGTACTTATGCTTTTAGAGTTATCCATTTTAAATTTCTTTATTAACTCTTTAGCATATTTGGATTGATGGATGTAGTTTCCATCTCTAGTTTGTTTGATTTGTAGTCCTAGGAAAAAGGTAAGCTCACCAACTAAGCTCATTTCGAATTCATTTTCCATTATCTTGACAAACTCTTTTAGGAAGTTTATGTTGGTGGATCCAAAGATTATGTCATCTACGTAAATTTGGGCAATAAATATATCTTTTCCTAGGGTTTTGATAAATAAAGTTGAGTCAATTTGTCCTTGTTTAAATTCTTTAAAAGTTAAATAAGTTGATAAACGTTCATACCAAGCCCTAGGTGCTTGTTTTAACCCATATAGTGCTTTCGTTAACTTGTAAACATGGTCAGGTTTGTCTAAGTCCTCAAACCCAGGGGGTTGTCCTACATAGACTTCTTCTTTAATGAATCCATTTAAGAAGGCTGACTTTACATCCATTTGGTATAACTTAAATCCTTTATGGGATGCAAAGGCTAATAACATCCTAATGGACTCAAGTCTAGCTACTGGGGCATATGTTTCATCGTAATCTAATCCCTCTACTTGGCTGAATCCCTTAGCTACTAGGCGGGCTTTATTTCTAACTATTTCTCCTTGATCATTTAGCTTATTCCTAAAGACCCACTTAGTGTCTATGATGGATTTGCCTTCAGGTTTAGGCACTAGTTCCCAAACTTGGTTCCTCTCAAATTGGGCTAATTCTTCTTGCATAGCTATGATCCAATCAGGGTCAGGTAGGGCTTCATCTATAGTTTTGGGTTCTATTTTTATATCATAGCTATTTGACTAAGGTTTCTATAGGAGGATCTAGTCCTGACTCCTAGAGTCGGATCACCCACAATTTGATCGGTTGGGTGACTAAGTCTGGGTTTTTTGGTTCTCCTAGAACTTGGTTCAGCCTCAGGTCCGGCTGGTCGGTTTGGTTCACTATTTGATTCGACTCTTTGAGCTGGTTCATTTGTTGGTTCGATAATTGGTTCAGTTGACTCATTGGTTGGTTCAATAATTAGTTCATTTAAGGGCTCAATTAAGGGTTCAATTAAGGGTTCACTAGTTTGTTTATTATTTTCTTGATCAGAATTTGAAGAAGTTAGGTCTGGATTATCAGATGTTGAGTTGACTTCTTCATCAAATATTAAGTTAGTTGTTTTTTCAATTTTCTTAGTTTGTTTGTTGTAAACTCTATAGGCTCTACTTGTGGTTGAGTATCCTAGGAAGATACCTAGGGTTGATTTGGATTGAAATTTCCCTAAGTAGTCTTTGGTGTTTAGGATATGGACTTTGCATCCAAAGACCCTTAGGTAGTGTAGATTTGGGAGCCTATGGTAGTACAGTTCATAGGGTGTTTTGTTGTGTCGCTTGTTAATCAGAACCCTATTTTGGATGTAACAAGCCATACTAATCGCTTCTGCCCAATATTGGTTTGCTAAGTTAAATTCGTTGAGCATAGCCCTAGCGGCTTCCTGTAACGTCCTATTTCTTCTTTCGACTATGCCATTTTGTTGAGGGGTTCTAGGACATGAAAATTCATGAAAATACCCATTGACTTTACAGAATTCCTCGAACCGTTGATTTTCAAATTCTCCCCCGTGGTCACTCCTAAGTCTTTTAACTTTAGTATCGTTTTGATTTTCAATCATTTTACAGAAATCATTAAATAGTTTTAAGGTTTCATCTTTGATTTTTAGAAACTTAACCCAGGTGAACCTAGAATAATCATCAACTATTACTAAGCAGTATCGGTTCCCGCTTAGTGACTTGGCTCCATGTGAATCAAATAGGTTAAGGTGCAGGAGCTCAAGTGTGGTTTGAGTTAGGTCAAATTGAATTAATTTGTGATTAGATTTGGTTTGTTTACCTTGATTACATGATTCACATATTAGGTTTTTATTGTTTTTAATTTTGGGGATACCTTTGATTAGGCCAAGTTGGGTGACTTTTGAGATAGTTCTCAAATTGGTATGACCTAATCTCCTATGCCAGATGTTCGATTGTTCTAACTGAGTTAACATACATTTGGGTACTAGGGGAAGGTTTATAGTGTATACATTATTTTTCCTAGTGCCCTTAAGCATGGTTTCTGAGTTTTGTACATTTCTAATCATGCAGTCAGAATTGTTGAAAGTGACTATATAACCAGAATCACATAACTGACTTATGCTAAGCAGGTTAAAATTGAAGTTTTCAACCAACAGAACTTTCTTAATAATAAAGTTAGATTTAAGCTCAATATTACCTGACCCAATTACCTTGAGTGTAGCATTGTTGCCAAATGCTACTGAGCCTAGGTTCTTGAGCTTGAGTTTGGTGAACTTCAATTTATCTCCAATCATTTGTCTGGAGCAACCGCTATCCAACATCCATTGGTCCAAATCTTTATGTTCCTACACATAAAGAGTTTTATTGATTTAGATCCAATTAGAGTCAAGAATAGCTTAAAATGAGTTTCACTGCCTAGTCTGTCTCACCCAAATCTAGGATCTTCAATCACGTTAGCCTTATAGGTTTTGTGAGACAGGTTTTGATAAGTAAGATTTATTTTAAAAAATTATTATTTATTTTGAAAACCTTGAATTAATTTTTGAAAATAGTTAAGTTTATTTTGAAAGAACATATTTGAATCTATACTTAACTGAAAATTATGTTAGATTTGAATTTAACAAAAAGTAATTTGAATTTGAAATTCAAAAATTGGCTTCCAGGTCTTGGCGAGGCACTAGGCCTTCTTTGGCCGTAGCCTTATTGGATCATCAACCCTTTCCTTGACAAAGTCGTTTAATGAATTTTCATTTTCAAAATTAATCTTTGAAAAATTCTGGTCTAACTAGTTTGAGTTTTGGATCGGTAGCTTCGGCTAGTTTCACTAGTCTAAAGAGACCAAGTAAACTTGATCTTATTAGAATTAGTTTCCCTAATGTACTATCATCTCACCTCCACCCAATACTATGTTGTCAAATTTCAGTTAAGTTTGTTCAGCCCTTATACTAACTATTTCTAAGCATGGTAAATTGCAGAAATTTAACTAAACAATCAAACATGCAATTTACAATCAAGAATTAAATTTTATCTAACAATAAATATAGTTTTCAGTTTGGCTCCCCCTGGACTATAGCCACGATAATGATTAGGCAAGATGTGAATCTTGTCCTTGGGGATCCAATACTGATTTGATCCAGTTGGTTTGTTCAGATATAGTTTAGGTACCCATGCCTGAACTTTACCTCTGGACTGATTCAGTACAGCAAAATAAGATCTTTGTCGGGATTTGGTTCTATAGACAAGTCCGGATCGATTTAGAACGGACTTCTGTTTTCCAAGAATCATGTCAAGACCCTTGGAACCAGAAGTAAATCGTTCTAAGGTCGCTCTAAGATCCTTAACCTGAGTTTTCAGGGAGGAGTTCTCTTTCTCAAGTTTTTTAACTTGAGTAGGAGTTCCTTCTTGAACTTTCTCGGTTAAGGATTTAGAGTCAGCTCCCTCTTTCAGGAGTTTTACTTCCTGTCGGAGGGATTCGACTCGGAGTTTGGCTTTTGCCAAATTTAGAGAAAGATAAGAAATAAGTTCGTTTAATTGACTTTTATTGAAACCGCTTACCATGATTTCGCCGTCTTCTGAAAAGGTTAGTCTGCCGTCGTCCTTTTCTGACTCTGACTCGGTCTCGACTTCTTCTGAAGCGGTCAGGGCTAGTAGGTTTGACTGGGGTGCTTCTTCTTCTTCTTCTGAGGAAGATTCGTCCCAGGTTGCTTGGAGTGCTTTCTTTCTTCTTGTCTTTTTGTTCTCCTTTAGGTTTGGACACTCCGTCATGTAGTGGCCCTTCTTCTTGCACTCGTAGCAGGTCACGTTGGGCTTGTATTTGTCACTCGCGGGTTCAGCTGGTTTGTCCTTTCTTCGGCTTGTCCTCCGTTTGTTGGCTTGGTTCTTCAATTTTTTGTAGTAGCTTCGGGCTAGTCAAACCAGCTCAGATTGATCTCCTTCTTCGTCTTTTGCGTCTGAGTCTGAGTTAGACTCGGGTTCAGGTTGAGGTTTCTTCTTTGTCGACCTTCCAGGTTTTCTTGTAACAAAGGCAATACCTCTCTCGGCCATATTGCAGTTAGTCTGTTCATGAAGTTCTAACTCAGAAAGCAATTCATCTAATTTAATTTTAGAGAGATCCCTTGAAACCTTGTATGCATCTACCATAGATGCCCACAAGGTATTTCTAGGGAAAGCATTTAGGGCATACCTTATTAGGTCACGGTTTTCGACCTTGTGACCAATAGTGTGAAGACCGTTCATGAGTTCTTGAATCCGGGCGTGAAGCTGAGCAGCTGTTTCGTTGTCGGCCATCTTGATGGTGTACAGCTTGTTCAGAAGCAGGTCTCTTTTGCTGATCCGAGTGTCTGATGTTCCATCGTGCAGCTCGATCAGTTTTACCCACAGCTCCCTGGCACTGTTGAAGGGGCCCACCCGGTTCAGTTCCTCTTTTGTTAAGCCGCATTGTAGGGTCTGTGTTGCTTTTGCATCAGCTTCTATTTTGCGCTTCAGAGCGGTGTCCCATTCTGAGTAGCTTTGAGGAACCCCGTCAGCATTTGTGGGAATCTCCAGTCCGGACTGAATGATGATCCACATGTCCACCTGAGTTTTAGGTGGACCTCCATTCGACTTTTCCAGTAGGAAAAGTCTTCTCCACTGAAAAGTGGAGGTCTGGCGGTGCTAAATCCTTCTTGCATGGCCATTTAATCTGGAAAAAAAAGAAAACTAACAAGAAAAAATTTCCCAAGACTAGGTCATGGATTAGTAGTGTGGGATGAATAAAATGAAATAACGAGGGGTGTTGCACCAACCTCAATTAACGAGAAAAAGAAAATTCGAACGAAATATTTAAAGAAAGTTCGAACGAGAAAAACAAAATAAAAATCCGAAAAATTTTCAAACTGGTGGTTGCACCAAGTTTGAACTTCCCCGCTCTGATACCGCTTGTTGGATCGAGAGAACCGATAGAGGGGGGGTGAATATCGAAAATCGTTCGGATTTATGGAAAAAGAAATTGCACAACGGAAGATAAAAGCAAACACGCGAACACAGTAATTTTTACTTGGTTCGGAGTCGAGTCGACTCCTACTCCAAGGACCACGGTCGTTGACCGTTTTCTGCGGCCAATTCTATATGTCGCACAAATAGTTTACAAAAGATTTTACAGAATTCAGTACAATAAACTAAAATAGCTCTTCGTTACCGACGTCCGGAGTAGATGGTCTTTTTCGGAGCAGCGGGACGTCATCGGCTCGAGTTGGGAGGTTTCCGGAGCGAGGCGCGAGAGCAGAAGAGCGTAGAAGCGTTGATTGGAAGTGTTGTTTGAAGCTTGGGGTCGAGGGCCCTTTATATAGGGCCTGGGGGTGCCCGGGACGTCGGGGGCGCCCCCCCCCCCCACATGGCGGTCGATCCGTCTCCAGCTCGGTCAACATCTGATTTCTTCAAAATCGAGATCAGGTTTGACCGGGGCGCCCGGGGCGCCCACATTGACCGGGTCAAGCCTTCATCCTCTTGGCTTCGCGAGGGGTTGCTTCGGCAGCTGGCACTGGGGCCGCCCGCGATAGGCGGGGCGCCCGGAGCATCCGGGGCGCCCCGACATATAACTGTCGAGGCGTGTTTTCGCTCCTGCTGTCTTGGGTTGACCTTGGGGGCGCCCGGAACATCCGGGTCGCCCTGCTCAGCTTCTGCCTCACTCCTTTGAGGCTCTATGAGCTGCAGATACTCAGTCCTTCGGTCCTGCATCCAGGGTTAGTCCAAAAAGCAGTATTATATTATTATTTTATACAGCCTTAGCTGTCTTGGTTCTGACTTTAGGTCTCCAAAATGGAACCCTAGGTCGAACCGACACCTACTGTTCCCTCGACGGGGAACGCGTCCTCACCTACTCCTCTCGGGAGAATGTACCTGATGCCAACCGCTCCTTTGGTTGGACTTTTGCCTGGCGATCCTTTGTCAGGTCTTGGATACCGAGCTGTCCTTCGCCCGGTGCCTAGCATTCCTTCGCTAGGGCTTCAGTCCAAGTTGTCCTTCGCCTGACGCCTAGCAGTCCTTCGCTAGGGCTTTTCACTCTGGCATTCCTTCGCTAGTGCCTAGCAGTCCTTCGCTAGGGCTTTTCACTCTGGCATTCCTTCGCCAGTGCCTAGCAGTCCTTCGCTAGGGCTTTATACTCTGCACACTCAAGTGACATGTTAGATAATAAGTAAGACTTAACTTTTGAACCCTGTTGCCATTATCAAAACACAGGTTTGACTTTGGTGCTTTCTGCACCAACATGTATCGTATGCTCTGAGCGTCACAAGCAGATACCAGTCTGATCCAGGAATGGATCATTGGGCGGCTGTCAAGACAATCCTCAAGTACTTAAGAAACACTAAGGATGTGCTCCTAATATATGGAGAAGGTGATATGGTAATACGTGGGTATACAGATGCCAGTTTCCAGACAGATAAGGATGACTCCAAATCTCAGTCCGGATACGTATTTATTTTGAATGGAGGCGCAATATGTTGGAAGAGTTTCAAGCAAGACACCGTAGCGGATTCTACCATGGAAGCGGAATATATTGCAGCTTCGGAAGCAGCAAAAGAAGTAGTCTGGATCAAGAAGTTTGTCTCAAAACTTGGTGTGGTTCCAACCATTGATGAAGTAATACCGGTTTACTGCGACAACAATGGAGCTATTGCACAAGCGAAGGAACCAAGGTCTCATCAGCGATCCAAACATGTGCTTCGCCGCTATCATCTGATCAGAGAGATTATAAGTAGGAATGATATACAAATTGAGAAAATTCCCACTGAAAGGAATTTAGCAGATCCTTTAACTAAGGTCTTGCCTCAAAGCAAGTTTGAGGGTCATGTTAGAGCCTGTGGTATTGGGTACGGTAGCGATTGGGATTAGGCCAAGTGGGAGTTTGTTAGTGATATGAGAGAAGTGTCATAAGGCAATCGCCTTATGATTATAATCATTTATTTTAATAAATGAATATTCACTATTTGAGTATACATGTTTATGTATTTGATTGAGATCTTTAACTCATTTACTGAATGTCCGCAATACAATTCATAGCATGAGAGAATTTGTGATGAATTCACAACTAGTGATTATCTCTACATGTGCAATTGTGAAGTATTGAAATTGTCCTAGTCGATGAATTGATAAATACGGACACTATCAATTCTGTTGAGACTAGCATGGATTATTCTCTAATCAGCTGATTCTCACTGGCTGGTGACATTGAGATGTCTGGAGATAAACATGAATGCTAGTTAAGGGAACTAGTTTATTGGAGTGACTGGCTGTAAAACTTCATATGGTAGTCTACATATAGATATGTCAGTGAAGTTCTTACTGCAGCTTAAGTGCGATGTTCCTTTGACTTGCGGTGTTCAAGTCATATTGGTCATGGAGACTTATACTTTGACATCTTAAGCAAGCATCTCCAAGGAGGTGTGGACCCAGGATAATTGGGTATAAGCCGAAGTGCCCGAAGATGTTTGAGCAGCCTACAAAGGATTCACCACTCCTTGCGAGGAGATATATACCCGAGGCCTATCGTCTGATTGTTACTCGAAGCCTCTGGCCAGAGCATGACATGTTCAGAGTATGAATCTCTTAAATACATGAGAGTAATTAGAATCCGTAGGACAAGAAAATGTTACTTGGGCTAGGTGTGACGTAGTCAGCCTAGTGGGGACTGACACACATAGACCATGTCCTGAACCAAGTGGGTATAAGATGGTGAAGGGAATGAGGCACGATTCATTATAGCTGCTGAAGGGTTTCAGAATTGTTTCTGAGGTCAACCGTTGATCTTTCGATTAATTGGGGATCGTGATGTACTACTAGGTGCCACTCATGATCGTTCTATAATTAATTGATTAATTATAGACGGCCAACATAAATCAAAAGCCTATTTAGTCACACGCACTACGAGTAATCCGAGGGATTTAAAACGAGTTGAAAATTGGATTTTCCAACCAAGAGAGATTAAGTTTGGTTGAGCCAAACGATAAGTCGAATCTGAATTTTTCAGAGATGCATCGGAAGCGTAAAATGGCTAAGTCTTTTGAAGTCTTAATAGATGAATTAAATAAGTTTAATTCATTGGGGCTTGGCTTGGATGGGTCGGCCAAAGAGGGCCTCCATCCTCTTTGCTTGGCCGGCCACAACAAAGGGAGAGAACCAAGTTTTTGGTTCAATTTATAAAATAAACCAAGTGTGGTTTGTTTTATAAAATTATGGATGATATAAATTTTTATATATAATAAACCAAGGTTTGGTTTATTTTTCATGGAAATTAAAATGAACCATGGATTGGTTTATTTTATAAAATCAATGATGGATTGATTTACCATGATAAGGAAATTTATTCCATAAGAGAGAAGAGACTTGATTGATTTTTATCATGAATTAAAATATGATTTTAACCATGATATAAAATCAAACTTGGCATGATGGAATAAGTTATTCCATATTTGAGAGGCTTGATGGTTGAGAGGCCACTATATAAAGGACCCAAGGCAAGGCTTGGGTGTGTGAAATATAGATATGAAGGCATAGGCTCTCTCCCTCTCTTTCTCTCCTTCTCTTCTCCCCTTCTTGCCGTGAGCCAACCAGCCCCAAGAAGGAGCATCAGCCGGCCATCCTTTTGTAGTTAGTCTTCCGACTTCTCTCTTGGTTTTTCTTGTCGCGTTCTCGGAGAATCTAGTAGTTCTCAAGAATACGAAACTCGTGGCTTTGCGAAGTCATCCCGAAGATCCTCGGTGTGGACGCGAATAGAGGCGGAGCTTCCAAGGGATGCTTACGGTTGGATCTCGTCCCTTCCTTCGTGTTACGCGAGGTAATATGTAAATTAGTTTACGTTTCTGCAAAAATTTTAAATATATGATCATGTCTACACAAGATAAAATTGCATACTTAGATGTGTGGTTAAATGATTTAGAGAAATTATTTATGCTAAACCTTCCGCTGCACGTAATTAATTTTAAAAGTACGAACCCACATCTATGTCAATATGCACCCGGTCCCAACATGGGGGGGGGGCACTGGGTAGCGAGGCCAGCTGAGGGCCTTCGATGAACATGCCGCCGGGGGCACTGAGTAATGATATACCGAGTAGCACCCTCTCTGGCTCGAGCTTATCCCCGGAGCATTGTCCTCCACGTGTCAGCGGGGAGCCAAACCTAGAGGGGTATTGGAGCATGAGCGTCTAAGCCCCGGTCAGACCGCTCCTAAGGAGCGTGGGCCGCCACGCGTCCGATCAGGAGCCTTGACCTAAATGACGCCTATTTGACGGGCCTCTCCAGCTCATTAACCATTTTCCTTCTGACTAGGCGCCAGGCTACCGGGCTAGGCTACACGCAAGCTGGCCCGGGATAGTATGCATCCCCCTCAAGTCTAGTCAAAGGAGGTACATAATCCGACTGACTGGACCCTGACTCTGGCACGAACCTGGCGCACCTGAGTGATTGGGATTTGCAGTCAACCTCGCATAGAGGAATCATCTACTAGGCAACCTGTCTCTTCGAAACCCTTTGAAATCATGGCGTATCTTCTCTTTAATGTTTGCCTTAATGACCCAGGACTCGCGTCCCCAAGCCATTTGCACTAGCGTAATGAGGGATATGCCATCCTTCTTCGCGAATGTTCGACCCACACGTGTGGCCGGCTATCTCGAAAACTATCCAAGCTTGATCAGACGGTTTCCGCACGGTCGCACGCTTCTCCCAGTTCCCCATCGGACGACTGGCGTCCATCTTCTATCCCCATAAATAGGCCTTTCGGATGGTCGTTCTTCTTACTGCGTCTTAACTTCGACACCGCTACCTACTGCTTTGAGCTCTGCTAGGGTTTCAACAACTTTCCCTCTCCGACTTTCTTTCCATCGGCTCTTCTCTTCGGTTAGTTTCCTCTCTCTTTCTTGTCTAATGGCTTCCCCTTCTCCATCCTCTTCCCCTTCTCCACCATGGTACTCAGTCATGATATCTGATCTTACCACGCACGACCTGGAGCAAATCCGGTCGGACTTCTTGATCCCTTCCGACCACCAAATGCGCCTGTCGAAATCAACTGATCGACCCACTCTACCTCGTTGGGCTATCTTACTTTATCTCGAGACCACCTGCAAGCCGGTCTCCGCTTTCGCATTCATCCTTTCATCTCCGCTATCTGTGAATACTTTCAAATTCCTTTACCCCAACTGGCTCCGAACGCCATACGTCTGATGTGCTGCTCAGTCATTATTTTTGCCTTATACAAGATTCCCCTACAGCCCGAGCACTTCCATTACTTTTTCTACCCCAAACAGCAAGAGTCGGACGACTTCTTCTTCCAGGCCCAAGCCAAAGCTTCATTCCTCTTGAACCTTCCCTCTTCCAACAAGGGATGGAAAGAGCGCTACTTTTTCATTAAGCCCACCTCGACCTCGAGCTGGCCCACGACCTGGGTCGAGGAGCTTCCTGCCCCCGATCCCCTCCCCAAAAACTATCGCACCTCCGCGGCCTATCAGTCTGTCACGGTCGAGCTAGAAGGCAAACACTTTCATGGAGGGCACCTACTGAAGGAGGAGATTCTTTCCGCTTTCGGTCTCATCCCCATGTCGACCCCCTCATTGTACGTAATCGGTAAGCATCATGATATCTTCCTTGCGCACTTTTCAATTTTGACTGAGCTCATGCTACTCTTGAAGTTCCTATGATGCGGTCCGCGTCCCTGAAGGAAGGCTTCAGACTAGATGAGGCCGAGCTGCAGGCCGGGGTTGCTGTCGAGTTGGCGACAAGGGGTGATGCCTCAGCGGAGGATGCCTCGGCGGACCCGACTCCGACCGCCCCAGAGTCAGCGCTCACCGCTTCTGAGACAGCGCCACCCACAACCGCCAAGCAAAGTACTCCTTCCAAACGCCGATGAGCATCTTCCCCGACAGGGGGCTCATCTCATCCTTCTTCCAGCAAATGCCTTGAGAAGAAGAAGAAGAAAAAAAGAAGAGAATGGCTCCAGACTCGGGAGGTTCCCCTACTTCCACCGCCATTGTTCCCGTGGTGACCCCTATTGCCAATCCTTCTGCCATTATGCCTGCTGCCACCCTCATTATTGATTCGCCCGCAGCTACACCCGCTGTTGACCTCCCCGCCTCCTCTGATGCTTCTAGCCAGTCGCCGCCCGAGGGCGATGAAAACTTGCCTACTAGAGCACACATCGACCGTCCCATGATGCACCTTCTGGTGCCCACCAGGTCCGATTGCCATCTGGGCATGCCATCAGGCGAGCTACCCGATCAGTACCAAGATGTCCGCATGTATGGGTCGGTGGCCGACCGCTATTCCCAAGGACTTGAGGAGTCTCACTTTCGAGGGGCGCGGAGTAATGCTGACGCCTTCTTTCTTAAAGCCACCCAGGTATGCACGGGTCAAATCCCTTTTCCCGTCGAGTACTCCCTCTCCCTTCTTTACAATTTATGTTCTTGTCGCAGTTCTTGGGGTCGTGCCAAGGCTTTTTCCATGGCGCTCCTGACCCACTTCTCGGCTCGGGAAGCAGCCGAAAGGAAGGTGAAACATCTGGAGACCCAGCTGAAGCATACCCAGCTCGTCTCGGTATCCACTTTAAACGACTTGCGAGCCGAGGTCGAAGCCCTTCAGGGCCGACTGGCTCTCTCCGAAGATCAGCTGGAAGCTCCCCACGGCCAGGTCGAGACAGCGAACCTGGCTGTATCTCAAATGAATGCGAGGATCTCAACTCTGAAGCATAACGAGCGGAAGGCCTGGGGTCTACAGGCGAAAACCCAGGATAAGCTGACTCACGCGGAGACCCAACTACAAGAAGTGTCTGTAACCGCTAATTCACTCAAGGCCCAACTGGAGACCAAGGGCGTAGAGGCCTCTGCTCAGGCAGAGAGGCTAGCCGAGCTGTCTGCTAAGCTCTCTTCCAAGGATCGATCTTTACAAGACCACAAGGAGGAGCTCGAGTGGTTGATGTGGGAGAAAACTGAGTGGGAGGTGGCTTGGGCAGAGCTAGCGGAACTGCGTTCTTACAAGGAAGCGGAAGTTGCTCGATTGGAGGTGCATAGGCTCGTGTGCCTCAATTACCCGGCCCATTCCGCTGAGATTTCCAAGTGATTTCGGGTCTTGCTGATGCACCAAGGAATTAGTATGCTCTTGTAACTTAAACGAGGTGGGTATCTATCCCTCAATATGCCCCCACAGCTGTCACGCTTAAAGATATGTCTCAGGATCTGCCCGATATAACTAGCCAACCCTTCAAGTGAGGGCCCAATCTCTTGTATTCCTCCTCCCCTCTCCTTGTCAGGGTGACTAGCCTCCAATTTTGTAGTGTTCTCACCCTTTGAATGCAATATTTCCTTTTTGCTTGAATTTTTTGTGCCTGCTCTTGTTTCCGAGCGTGTGTGACCCGAGAGCCCCTCGAGCAAGAGGTCGAACGATCGACTCGGTTTCTGCGAGTTGTTGAGCCATATGCAGTACCCGAAAAACCCCTAAGTGACTGTCGTTCGGGTGAGGATGTGTTTGGGCTACTGGATCTTGTGGATGCCCGCATGGAATGCTCGGGCGTTATAGCTTCAGAATACGAGTTCCTCGACCCAGCTGACCCAGAGCTGGGCAACCAGCTACGGAAACATTGTAAGCTCGTTTAACAAGTTGGACCGAGAAGCGAGTTTTTTAATCGGATGATGCTCGGGGAGCGTAGGTCGCTTGGTTGAGTCATGTTCGGGGAGCGTGGGTCACCACGAGTTTGCTCGGGACCCGAACCAATGGATTTACGGGGGTTGGCCCGTTTGTGAAGATTTAGCCTCTTGGTTGATCAGATCAGACCCGGGGAGTGTGGGTTGTCACGCGTCCGACCAGGACCCGAACCAAGGGATTTGTGGTTCACCCAGAGCCTGGGTCAAGTCAGCCTTTCTTACCTCGGTCGTCCAACCGATTAGGCTATGTCTTTTCAGCCGTCACTTCGGATTGATTCGTATTCTGCTTTTTGACGGCTGTATTAATGGTCGAAGGGACTAGTGCCTGAGTGAATGACGCATCGGGCAGTGAAGCGTCCATCACCAGTCCCTGGTGACCTCGGGCAACGAACCGTTCACCGCTAAGAGTGTGCTTATGTCACGTCGGGCTTCGAGATTCCCACATGATCTGATCACAGGGTTATCCTTCGATCCCGCCACTTATTGAGGCTTCCTTCGAACTGCTGAGATCACTTGCCTTTCCCTATATATAGGCGCCGACTGCAGGTATTACCATCAACCTAAACTCCATCAAACCCAGTGCTTCTTACCCCTCCCATCATCCTTGCAGCCGCTTTCCTCGCCGATCCTTCATTACTAGATGTCATCCTCAGAAGATTTAGACATGGAGCAACTCGAGCTTTTACTTCCCCCCAACTCTCCCCCTCCGATAAATGTGTTTTTAGCAACAACGTCTCCCGATATGGTTGCTTCATGTAAGGGGAAGGAACTAGTGAGGGAGGTGCTGACTTCTGATCTAGCAATCATAGATATGGACGATCTGCCTTTGGAAACCAGGCGTCAGATGCTCCGTCGGCTAATTCCTTCTTCTCACGCGGAATTGCCGCCACTTTCTGCCCGGTGGAGAAGGTTGGAGTTCTTGCTCATGCAGAGCACTCTGCGGAGCCCCCATCCTCCATCCCCTGGTACAAAGTTCAAGAGGCAATTCTTCCTCAGCTATCCCGTGAGACCTCTCTTCCCCCGCCGGCTCGCGAGGCCTTCCCCGCCCCGCATCAGTCTGGGGCATTCATTCCAACACCCTCTACAGTAGGTGCTCCTGTTGGTTCGCCCTCTACAACCCAGGGTAGTTCTTCAAGTAGGTCGGTCGGCCAGACCGCCTCGGCCAATGTTGGAGGGGCTACTATCAGCCAACCTCTGCACTTGATAAGGCCGTCCCGAGCCGACCCTACCACGGGCTACCGAGCAAACCCTTGCTCTGGGCCCGAGTTCAAGGAGCAGGCTCAGGCGGTGTATCTATATGGCCCGCTAGGCGAGCGCTTCAATGACGGTCTCCAGGAAGCAAGCTACTGGAGCCCTATTCAGCACGCTGACGCCTTCATCTCGATGGCCAGTTAGGTTTGCTCTTCCTTTGACCATTGTCTTTTTCTTTGATTTTAACGCTTGTTATCCTTCTTGCAGGCGTATGCCTCGGCCTATGACATGGTCGTCTGCTTGATGAGCTACGCTCGGGCTTTGGATTGATCCTATCGTGAAGCAAGGTGGCGATCCCAAGAACGAGATGGTCCTCCGGGGAGCGCGAGATCGCTGAATTGGCTCACTCCTAGCCTGCAAGACAGAGACCGTTAGAACCAATCGGGAAACATCCCCGACCAGGCACTCCGACGATCAAGTCAGTACTCGACGGTGGCAAGCGAATGGAAAGCAATAGAACAGTAAACAATGCACTATTGCGCGTACCTGAGAGATGCGGAGTGAAGGGGCTTATATAGCCGGGGAAGCTAACAGCTTCTGCCCCACCTGCCACCTATTGCCATATAGCGAGGACAAGGTGATGCATGCCCAGAGGTGGCAGAATAAAATAGTGCATACTGTGTTAAGGAAAGAGGCACTGTCAACTTAATGGTTGACGTCATTCGGCACCGCTCGACCTGACACCAGTGTATGTGGTTACAGTACGAGGGAACAGGCTATGGCAGGCAGATTAAACCATCAGCGGGATATCCGTCGTTTGTGTCAGGGTGACACTAGTTCTACGCCTTCCCCGTACTGCTTCGAGTGATCTAATATCAGGGGGTCGTTGTTCTAATCGCTAGGGCATACTAGGGCCGACTGAGGACCCTCGAAGGGAGAGTGCCGACTGGGGGGCATTGGGTAGCGTAGTCGGCTGAGGGCCTTCGATGAAGGTGCCACCGGGGGCACTGAGTAATGATATACCGAGTAATGCCCTCTCTGGCTCGGGCTTACCCTCGGAGCGTGGTCCGCCACGCGTCGGCGGGGAGCCAAACCTAGAGGGGTATTGGAGCATGAGCGTCTAAGCCCCGGTCAGACCGCTCCTGAGGAGCGTGGGTCGTCACGCGTCCGATCAGGGGTCTTGACCTAAGTGACGCTTATCTAACGGACCTCTCCAGCTCATTAATCATTTTCCTTTTGACTAGGCGCCACAGGTCAGGCTACACGCAAACTGGCGCGGGATCAACACCTAATGACTTTTGGATCACTATAGAATGGGCTCCATGGAATAAACAAAACACCATATGACATTGCAACACCAAAACTTAATTGGACAGCAACAACCTTCAGAAAATTTCAGATTAAACTTGGCACAAACAGTTAAAGTTGCACAAGTTCCATATTCTTTTTTCTTTACAACAGAACAACTTATTCATTGGCTACTGTACATCCACAACTCAAATCTCAACTTTTTTTTTTTTTTTTGACAATAGAATAATTTTTTTTTTTCACAAAATTTTCCAGATCGCTGAAAATTTTCTACAGCACATCCACAACTCATTCAGGGAGCTCAACTGTGAAACTTAGCTCAAATCTCCACGTATATTTCCCCCACTTATCTCTTGAATTGATCCCCAAAATTTTAAATTTCTAAATAATTTACAATAGACAACCACTATGTACTCAAAGCATATGTATCTTCTGGAGCATCGAGGCTCCCTGCGACGAAGGACGGCGACAACAGCGACGAAGGACGGAGTCGATAGAAAAACCCCTAATTCGCGGCGAGGGGTGTTTGGCAGCAAGGGTCGATAAGGAAAATTATATATATATATATATATATATATATATATATATATATATATATATATATATATATATATATATATATATATATATATATATATATACGAATTTATTTTTCTATGGATCGATTCTTGCGGATCGCGTGCGGACAACGCCGCGATTCCTTCTCCCCTCCCCCCTGACCGATCAGGCACTTACCTGATCGGTCACCGAGAAGCTCAGGAGGCGTACCCGACAGGTTCACCGTACCTTATAGGGTATAGTTTTGTTCGGGGCGACGGCCGAAAGCCGCCGAGAGTGTTCGATCGACGATCCGGCGAGTTGAGACACGGGAGCGCAGCACCGTGCCACGCATCCGTGACCGTTCAAGGAAATCCCTGATCGATCACACAGTCAGGTCCATACGCAGTCTGCATGATGTAGTCTGCATGAAATCAAAACTATATATATATATATATATATATATATATATATATATAATCACTTGATCCAAGAAGTAAATCTTATTCCCCTATCCAATAGTGTTAATTATATATATATATAATCACTTGATCCAAGAAGTAAATCTTATTCCCCTATCCAATAGTGTTAATTAGAGCATCCACAGCTGGAGCGTGAGAAGTGGCTCTACGAGGAGCTCCTTCCAGTATGGGAAAAAATTTGAAAAAATCAAATTAATTGTAGAAAACTCCCCGATTTTTATTTGATCTTTGATTTCACTCCCTATTTGATAAATTCTTTGCATTTACTTCCTGATAAATTGAGTATAAAAGAATGAAAATTGAGTATATATTAGTAAAAAATGAATATAAAAGAGTGAAAAGTGAGTATAAAAGAGTGAAAATTGAGTACACAGTATTTTGATGTGGTGGATGCAACCTTACATGTTCAAATTTTTAACTTTTACACTCAACTTTCTTCAAATAATACTCACAGAACTGTCTTGTCAATTCCATCAGGGACTGCATACAAATAAAACTTTGAATGAAGACTGCATGTAAAGTTGAGTTTAAGATTGGGGAGTTTAAGAAAATTTTGAAATTCAGTTCAGATAATTCAGTTTTTGATTTTTTTTTAAATTCAGTTCGATTTTCGGTTAAATCCATTCAGTTTCGATTTTGAATTTTATAATTCGATTAAACCGAATAAAAATATTAATTTAATTATTTTTTATTTAAAATATATAATTAATTAAATAAAATTTTGTTATATTAATTAAAAATCAAATAAAATTTAAAAATTTGATTAATTGGGTAAAAACTAAATGAGTAATGATTGAGAGAGTGAATTTGAGAGAGTGAATGGGAGAGTGAATGACGTATAGCTAATGTGTACATGTTCGATCGCCGATCGGACACCACCGATGACCTCTGATTGCCGTCCCGAATCAAACTATGTTCTAAGAAGATGGTGAACCCGGCAGGGTTGCCGGTAATTGAGATCTCGTCGGATTGACGGTGAATGCGACGAGATCATAATTGCGGCAATTCCCGATGAGTTCACCGATCTTCTTAGGACATAGTTTGATTCGGGACGGTGATCAGAGGCCACCGGTGGTGTCCGATCGGCGATCAGACGTGTATACAATAACTGCCACGTCATTCACTCTCTCATTCACTCTCCCAAATTCACTCTCCCTATCATTACTCAAACTAAAGAGTAATGATTGGGAGAGTGAATTTGAGAGAGTGAATGGGAGAGTGAATGACGTGTAGCTAATATGTAAATGTTCGATTGCCGATCGGACACCACCGATGACCTCTGATTGCCGTCCCGAATCAAACTATGTTCTAAGAATATGGTGAACCCGGCAGGGTTGCCGGTAATTGAGATCTCGTCAGATTGACGGTGAATGCGACGAGATCATAATTGCGACGATTCCCGATGAGTTCACCGATCTTCTTAGGACATACTTTGATTCGGGACGGTGATCAGAGGTCGTCGGTGGTGTCCGATCGGTGATCGGACCTGTATACAATAACTGTCACGTCATTCACTCTCCCATTTACTCTCCCAAATTCGCTCTCCCTATCATTACTGAAACTAAAGAGTAATGATTGAGAGAGTGAATTTGAGAGAGTGAATGAGAGAGTGAATGACGTGTAGCTAATGTGTATATGTTCGATCGCTGATCGGACACCACCAATGACCTCTGATTGCCGTCCCGAATCAAACTATGTTCTATGAAGATGGTGAACCCGGCAGGGTTGCCGGTAATTGAGATCTCGTCGGATTGACAGTGAATGCGACGAGATCATAATTGCGGCGATTTCCGATGAGTTCACCGATCTTCTTAGGACATAGTTTGATTCAGGACGGTGATCAGAGGCCGCCGGTGGTGTCCGATCGACGATCGGACATGTATACAATAATTGCCACGTCATTTACTCTCCCATTCACTCTCCCAAATTCGCTCTCCCTATCATTACTCAAACTAAAGAGTAATGATTGGGAGAGTGAATTTGAGAGAGTGAATGGGAGAGTGAATGACGTGTAGCTAATGTGTACATGTTCGATCGTCGATCGGACACCACCGATGACCTCTGATTGTCGTCTCGAATCAAACTATATTCTAAGAAGATCGATGAACCTATCGAGAATCGTCGTAATTATGATCTCGTCGGATTCTTCGAAATTTTATCAATTTGATAAGATCGATTTTTATAAAAAATTCGAACGATTCGAATGCTAGTCGCAGTCTCCTTCCCTTGTCAGACTTGCAGACAAGGAGCCGTGAGTTTATTTTATTGGATTTTAGATTTGGATTTATAAAAATTTTATTATATAAAATATAAAAATATGATAAATATATAACGAAAATAATATGAAATTTTTTCATAATAATGAAAAGATATATCAGATTTTTTAAGATGGGTCTCGAAGAAAAGGTTTAACTGGCGGCTGTTACGTTGACGGCACGCATCCAAAGGCAGTATGGACGCTGACGATTTCTTCCAACGGATTCCTTTTCGGGTATATTATCCACGTTTTTGACCACGCAACCGCGTCGAGTGGCCCGACGGAAGATGAAGCTGGTGAAGAATCCGTGTTTGCGTTTGTCGGCTCTCCGCCGCCGCCACGCCTCCTCTTCTTCTACCGCCGTCGATTGCGATGGTGGCGTAGGCACCCGGAGCGACGTGAAGCACCTCGTAACTGAGAAACCCTCCCGCAATGCCTCGCTTTGCCACTTTAACTACCAGCTCCGCTCCTGCTTGGCTCCTCCTCTCCCGGTCGCCTCTCCGACGCCTTGTCGATCCTCCGTGGCATGCTTTCCCCTGACTCCACTTCCCCGCCTGACGCCGCCACACGGTCGATCGTTTTCTCTGCCCTGTCCAAGCGAAGCCATCCGCTGAACGAGGAGTCCCTCGCCCTCCTCGTCCAGATGGGCAAGATGGGATTTTTTCCGCCCGACGCCTTCCTGTTCACTCAGCTCATCAACAAGCTGTGTCGCGGCGGCGCCACCTCCGGGGCCTGGGATTTCTTCCACGCCGTAAAGGATGCTGGCGGCTCCATCGAGGCCCCTGTATGGAACGCCCACGCCCTCTTGACCGGCCTCGCTGCTATTCGAGACTTCGCAAGGATGAATCTTCTGTTTTCGGAGATGAAAGGCTTAGGCGTGCGCCCCAGCGTAGTCACCTTCGGTATACTCATCAATCACCTTTGTAAATCCCGTCGCCTCGACGATGCACTGAACGTGTTCGTAGCAATGTCAAGCCCAGATTCGGGGGTGTCCCCTGACACAATCATTTTTAACACTCTCATCGATGGGCTCTGCAAAGCAGGAAGGTTTCAGGATGGTCTCTCCTTGCTTGATAGGATGAAATCAAGCCATGCTTGTGACCCTGACATTGTGACTTACACCAGCTTGATCAATGGGTTTTGCAAGAAGTAGAGGTTGGATAAGGCATTCGAGATACACGACGAAATGTGCAATGCAGGGGTTAGGCCTAATATCTGCATATACAATACATTGATTGATGCTTTCTGCGCAGCTGGTGATTTTTCGAAGGCTGATAAACTCCTTGGCGAAATTGTCGATGATGGATGCAAGCCTGATGTTGTCACCTATGGAACTCTGATCAATGGTTACTGCAAGGCTGGTGAACTTGACCACGCCATGAAGATCTTCTGGAGCATGGACAAGATGTGTTTGCAGGGATGCAAACCGAACAATGTGACAATGAATGTTCTTACAGGATGGTTAACCGCGATCGGTGAGAAGGAGAGATTGAGCCTATTTGTGCAACGGACTACATCTTCTGATATTTACTCGGTCAATCCTGTTGTTTAATCTTGTAGATGCATGCTTCTTATGTAATGTTGAGTTGTACCCTTATGGTATGATTTCTGAAGCTCTTTTTCATAATTCAAGCAGTAACTTGTCACTGTGTTTCAGATCATTGCATGAATCTGCAAAGAAAATTGGGACGAAATTGGTTTTAGCAACTCTTTTGCAGTTCTTTGTTGGACAAAATATGTTTATAATTGAACATTTTAATTTTTTATCTCAAACTGTTTAGCTCCATTAAGTGTTTCCTTTTTCATCCTAATCATTTTCAACCCTCGAAGATTTCATAAAGTTGAAAGCCTCAAGTTGCAGTTTTGCTGTGCTTTTATCAATTTTTATAGTTGTTTATAGATTTATGTCACTGTCATTATGTTTATTTACACTATTTTTGAACTTCATATTTTATTATTTTTTGTATGACTTGGATAGAAATTATGCGTTTACAGCATGTTTATTATAAATAATTTGTTCGTTTATTATAAATTTGACGGGTTGTGTGTAATATGATTGAACAATATTTATTAGATTTGATCATACGCGAAAATAAAATTTCAACTTGACTTTGTAAACTAAATCAGATAAACATTGAATAATCATGAATATATACATATAGATTAAAGGATTATACAGAATTACTAAAAAATGTATTTTTGTTTATGTTAAATTATAGATTCTAAGTAGGGGTGTAAACGAGCTAAGCCGCTCGCGAGCTATTCGGGTCTCGGTTCGATAGAAGCTCGTTCGAGCTCGTTTAATAAAGCTCGTTAATATTAACGAGCCAAATTCAAACTCAGCAGTATTCGGCTCGTTAGCTCGTGAACAGGCTCGTTAATAAGCTCGTGAGCTAGTTCGTAAAATATAAAATTAATATTTAACATTAAATATATAATTTTGACACTTTTACATTTTATAAATATAAAATATCCAATAAAACTCATTTGTATGAATAAAATCATAGATTTTAGTAAATATTTTATATTTTTTAGAATATATAATTTATTTTTTTAATAGATTGATGAATAATTTAATTAATAATTTATATTTGGTAAGTTCGTTTAGGGCTCGATTAGGCTCGAATATGTTCGCGAGCCATCACTATATTCGATAAATTAAGCTCGAGCTCGGCTCGATAATAAACGAGCCAAACTCAAACTCTCAGGTATTCGGCTCGGCTCGGTTCGATTGCAGCCCTAATTCTAAGAATATCATAGCTTTCGAATATCATCATGGCCCAATATTTAAGAGAAATAATAAATATGACTCGGAAACAAAAATAATGATCTCTGTCTAGATTCGAGTACTTTTCGAATGTCTTATCTGAGCAGATGATTATGAAATCTATCTCGTAATATTTCTAGAAAATTTATCGTTATTGAGCCGATAATTAGTGGAGTTTCTGTGTTGTAATTTACTCAGTAATCAAATTCTTTTAGAAAGATGAAATAAACAAGTTGTTTGCTCATTCATACATTTGCACTTACATATAGCAAATGCCCGAAGCATCACATGTATCATTTGTAGAATTGATTATGCTCACACGGGTTGGTATAGTTGGTATGATTGTTTACTTTAATAGATTTTCGGATCAATTCCTAATAGATATAAAATGTCAAAATGTCTTTCGTAATTTATCTATTTATATATTACCTTGGGGCGATGATACTTAACTGATTGGGATAAACTATATCATATTTGTCTCTAATTTGTAGAATTGATCATTGTGTTGTATTCCAGCTATTTAAGTTTGGTTCAAGAGAAATGAGAAAAAAAATTTTAAGTGAAGTTACATAAAATAAAACATCTAGAATATGCCATGTTTTCTTGCAGACAGAATGCTATGGACCCGTTCGTGTTTGTACAATGGTAGATTTTTTTTAAAATTTTTTTAGCTTGCAGTTTAGTGTTTTATCTTTATACTTAAGTTATGTTTTGTAATGTAATCTTAATGTATTGAGTTATAATATTAAGTATAAAAAAATTTTAATTAATTTTTTTATTAGATTTGCATGGAATATGTGGCATAATGTGAACCCGTCGAAGATCGCTGTATATAAAGTGTCACGTCATTCACTCTCTCATTTTCACTTTCCCTATTATTTTTCTTTTGAAAAACTTCCTTAAATACAATGTTTGTTGTTGAATTTTACTAGTTGTTATCGTTATTACGTATCAAAATTTTTAGACCTCTGGAATTTATAACCCTCGATAGAATAACATACAACTGACTATACTTAAAAATAGAATTCTTCAAAAGAATCCTACCTGAGACAATGATGGGCCTTGATTTTTGTTGATTAATGTCATTGTGAATGATACAATAAAATGATACTGTCTTCATTGGAATTTAAAAGGAAGTCTTAGATTAGAAAGAGGTCAATGACATTTTTGGAATAAACATTTTATGAACAACGTTGCTTCCAGTAAAAATTTATCATTCCAAAACATGATTCTCAAAGTCTCGTCATGATTAATCTAGTATCATTGCATAAACCAAGCGAATGATCTATATTCTACAATATTATAATCAGATTTCTAACTTTCAAATTTAACTCGTGCATTGGTATTCTAGAACATCTTTTCTCGTTTAAGAATTAAGAGGTATGCACATTATGCAGTAGATCAATATTTCTATCCGAATGTCACGTTGAGTAGTTCAATATTTTTATCCAAGTGTCACGTTGAATTAGAACTTAAATATAACCTTCTCAGTTTAGAGATATCATGCATTCATCTATGAATTGGATAACATCAAGAGTCGCCGCCAAAATAATAATTTTTTTTTTGAAAATCTAACGTAGAAAAGAAAGCAGTAATGGTATATTTATTTTAAATATATAATCATCAAAATTGTGTAAGTATGATTCTGGATTATTCTATCTATTTATAAAAAATGAAGTCACAAATAAATATATACTTTGTTGACAGAAATTTGTAAAAAAAAAATATTAATGATATTTCTATTTTTAATAATTAATAATATCAAAGCTGTGGTGACATGTTTATAAATTATATATAGGTCTATTTATAGAAAATACAATCACAAATAAATATTTATTTTATTGATAGAAATTTGTAAAGAAAATATTAATGATATATTTATTTTTTTAATAATTAAATTTTTAAAATTTTCTATATATATATATATATATATATATATATATAATATATATATATATATATATATTGGAAGAAGTCGTTGGTGATGGCCAGTCACAGAGGCTCAGCTCCTACGGAGATGACCGCGTCGTTGAGGAACCTGGGGATCCTGCAAGAGTAACACAAGCGTTAGGGAACACGCGGGCGGGAGTCCGGCGGAGTCCACTCCAATGCTCAAGTTAGTGGGGTGTCCGAGTGGTGGTGAGAAAGAAAAATAGAATGTAAAGATACGAGATCGTAACCCCCTTACAGGAGGGGTTGAACTACCTTTTATACTGGTGTCGGCAAACTAATCGTGCCCCCCCTTTGTCGGTGCCACCTCTCCGATATTTAGGTCGTGCCCTCTGCTTTCGGTGATAAAGGGGTATCCTTTGAAACAGTTCACGTCGTTATCCCTCTTTATCTAGTTGAGATACTCGGGGCTCCCGAGGTCGGCTGTTGTAAGGACTCCGCCTCCCGAGGTGAGCTCGGGGGTCTTTGGGGTGCAATATCTCCCGAAGTATTCTCGGGACCTTACCTCCTGAGGGTGCTTCCGTGAGGGATTCTTGGCCTGTCCTTCCCGAGCGCACCCCAAAAGGGGGCCTTAGGGCCCGAGAAGAGGGGTTATGCATGTCTTGTCCTGGCTTCTTCATCCCCCGTGCCGAGCGCGGGCTATCCAACCCATCACAAGTCCCTCCCTTCAAGTTTGATTGAAGGAGGTGTGGTTGACTGATCGGACTAGTGCCAGGATGAAGAAGTTGCCTTCGCCCAGGGTTCGTGCCTTCACGCCCGTATTTGCCCCCAGCAGGGAAGCCTCTTCGGATTGTATCTCCTTTGTTCAGGGTTCCTAGGAGTCCCCATTTCGTGCCTTCTTCTTTTTCCAAAAAGGCCTTTCTGCTTCCCAAAGGTTCATACAGATGCCTCTCTCCTCGTGATTAAAAGCGCATAATCTTCTTTCTGGAGGGTAGCAGGATGCGAATGCCTTATTGCCACGTATTATAACGGCTACCCTCCCTAGTCCTTCCGGTCGTGGTTTGGCACAGCTAGCTCTCGACAATCGGCTGTCTGGACGAGGCGATTCCTAGCTTTCCACACATCCTCTCCCCATTGTATCTAGGCAGATGCTAGCCGAGGCATAAGAGGAGAAAAGGCAGACGCTGGTATCCATTTTTGGTTTGGCGACTGGGTGTACTCCGTCTTCCTCCCCTGTAGGGCTTCTTTTGCGCGTGAGTAACTCGTCTTCTCTTCTTCTTTTATCTAGGGGTCATGGAGGGCTATCGGGCGGAATGGTATGAATCCGCCTCTTCGAGAGTGAGGCCCGAGGCCTTGCAAGCAGCCATCGGGGCTTATCGGGTTGCGACCGAGATGACGATGGTCATCCCCAACGTGGGACAGAAACCCGTGGAGCCCCCAACCGACATGCTGACCTTCTTCTTAGGGCAGATCGAGCTAGGGCTTCATTTTCCTATCCCCCCTTCTTTACGAACATAGCTTCCTATTTTAGTATTCCGTTGCACTTGATGGCTCCTAATGCCTTCGCCCAGATGGGGGGAGGGCATATATCATCTTTAAGCTTTTCGGTCTCCCTCTGACTCCGCACCTTTTCCATTCCTTCTTCATTCCGATAGGATCGAGAGGCGTTTTTAGCTTCGCAGCCCGTCTGGGCCATAGGTTTATGGGAGAATTTCCTTCTTCACACAAGGGATGGAAGAAGAAATTCTTCTTCATTCGTCTATCGTCATTGCCCTTCAGCCCTCTGTGCTAGATATCAGATTTGCCCTCCCCTCCCCTCTTAGAGAGCTTTCTTCACAGCCCTGCGTATCATCATGCTAGAGAGGTACTTTCAGGCATGGAGTTCAGTGGCCGGGGGCTGGTGCAGAGCGAAGAGATTATGTACCGGGCGGGCCTTTGTCCTAAAGTAACGCCGATCAGCCCCACCCTAGGTATGCCCGTCTCTCGCTTCCACGCACATTGGTTCTGACTGATATTCTTTCTATCTGGCTTCTGCAGAGGAAGTCATGTATGCCAAGGTGATGAGTCGGCTCATTAAGTGGGAGGAGGCCAACAAGGAGGCCCTGAACCCCCCCTCCGATTGTTCCTGACACCCCTTCTGCCCCCACCGAGTCCACCAAGGGGCTCGCTATCCCGCCTTGTGGGGTCACTCAGCCTGAGGGGGTCAAGGTTACTGTTACATCCCCGCTAGCCGAAGAGCCAGCGCTCCCGGTCCAACCAGTTGCTCCTGTAATGGATCCTCCTTCCGGGGGTGGCTCCTTTCCAGGCGCAAGCATCTCTAACCAAGGGGACGACAAATCTACTTCCTCAGTCACCCCAGCGGTTAGCCAGTCCTTCAGTCGGCAGAAGCGGCGGCTTCCCAAGAGCCTGGGTCATTCATGGAAGAAGCGATGTCCCGCCCGCTCTTCTCCCCTGCCCCCGGTGCCTGAAGAAACGGCTTTGCCTGCCGAGGTAGCTGCGCTTGCCTTGGCTTTGCCTGTTTTCACTCCCGAGCTGGCCACCCTGGTGCCTCCCTCCTGCCCCGTCAAACCGGCCGTCCCTCCGTTGGGCAAGGAGGTGTTGCGTACTTAATTCCGTCTGAAACTGGATTGACTAAAGGAGAGATTGGATGCAGCGTTGGAGGCCTCCTTGCAGTCTTCCTCTATGGTGCAACCGACGGAGATTCCAACTGAGGAGGTTTTGCAGGAGGGGACTTCCAGTTCGGAGGGGAAGGACTCCGACGTGACTACTGAAGCTCCTGCCATCCAGTGACTTCCCCTTCACCCACTCTCTTCGTCGCTCGAAGAGTGAGGCGATATGCCCAGCATTCCTACCGAGGTAGTCGTGCGAGCCTCTGCTGGGCCACTGGCCAGTATTCGGAAGACCCTTCTGTAGGTGCGAATTATTATGGTATTTGACTGCTTTCTTGTCTTGCTGCTGATCTTTTGGTGTAATGGCAGGCAGCGGAGGATTGCCTGGTGATCGGTCAGGGCCTGTATTCCAGACCCCAAGTGGAGGTCTTACTCCAACAAGCCCTACAAGCGGAGGCTACCGCGGGCCTCGAGCATCGGGCCGGGGTGATGCAGGCCGGCATCAGCAGAGCTCTTCGTGAAGAAGTAGAGTAGCTGAGGAAGCTCTTGCAAGACACGGAGCAGGCCCTCGAGAGCTCCCGGCATCGAGAACGCCTAGCGTCCGAGAAGGCTGTATCGGTTGCCCAGGATCTTCTTTGGGTTACGCAGGAGAGATATCAGCTCCAGGAGAGAGAGAAGAGGCTGTCAGGCCAGATGGAGTCGGACCTCCTACTGGCCACCGACCGCGCCTCTATCCTTGAGGTCGACCTGATCCAGGCTCATTCAGACGAGCGGGCTATGTCGGAGAGACTCTCGGGAGGCCTTGCTCGAACACGACGATACGTCCATGGAGCTTAGGTGGGTGAGGCGCTCTCTGGAAGCTGTTGAGGCCGAGTTTCTTGCCCTTCGTGCCAGCACTTCTAGGTCTGAGGCAGCTGAGGCCAATTAGAAGGCGAAGTTCCTGGAGTCAGAGGAGTTCTGTGTGATTATGACCGACCAGGTTATGCAGCACTTGCAGCAAGGCTTCCATGGGGCTATTGATAAGTTAAAGAAGGGCCAACTCCTCCCTCCTAATGTTGATCCAAAGTTGTAACTGACCCCCAAACTGGATAGATGTCCTTTTTTGAGTCCCGAGCTTATGGAGCCTGATTTCGGCCCGAGGAGCGGGTCGGGTTGTGATAGTTTTGATTTTAAGGTGATTATTTTCCTGCTTCCTCACGTGTGTGCCTTTGCGTGCGCGTTCCACCGACGATTGCCTTCGAGGCGGATTCTATAAATCCTTGCACCCTTCTTTTATGTCTGTGGTGGCTCCTCGTTGAGGTGTAGGGGTGATTTTCTAACCGTCTACTCCGTATTATTCACGATCTCATTGGTTGGACCATTAAGAGTCATGGGTTTCTAGGCGTAGTAAGGGTGTGTCAGTCAAAGAGACGCTTGGCGTTATTGCATCTGCCACACCTTAACTGCCTGGGGAGAATCCCATCGTTATAAATAGGGGGGATGGGGGGAGCCAATCTCCTCCATCCCTCTTGTTTTTGCTTGCTTCCCTCTCTTCTTACGTGCATCTTCCATGTCCCTTCTGTGAGGCACCGTGGTGCTCAGTCTTGGTGTGTCCCCCCCCTTTGCTGGGGAGCATGGTGGAGATGATCCCCGGGGTCTCGCTGAAGATTCCGGGGGAGGTGGAACTCCCGGCTCATTGGTGGAGTTCGGAAAGGTCCTTATGTGGCCCGCCAGGCAGCATGGGGGAGATGACCCATCCTGCTGATCCCCAAACCCCTGGTCGGCCGGTGGCGGTATACCCCACGCACAATTAGCTTCTCATTTTCTCGGGAAGACGAGGGTAACTGTGGGGTACGTCGTTACCAAGGGAGACGGAGTCGGCGCTGCGGGTTTCTTGAGAATATTTCCATCTGTTTTGCTTTCCACCCCTTGTATTTTTTCTTTACCTATACTCGGGTGGCAGCCCAGAGTTATGCCCTCTCGTGCTCCGGAGGGAAATTGCGGCGGCTCATACCCACTCCTATTTTTTCTGCCTGTTCAAGAAGTGGAAGAAGGAAGTGAGAGGTCATCCATCTCATCTAGAGAAGAGGAGGAGGTCACCACCTCAAGGATTGAGGGGGAGGAGAGACCCTCATCTACACAAGAACAAGAGGAAGCATCTTCTTCATCCAAGGTTGAAGAGGAAGTCAACCTAACCTCAACCTCCACCAAAGTCAAATCAAAAGAACATATCACATGCTTTGGTTGCCACGAAAAGGGGCATTACAAGGATAAGTGCCCTCTAGGTAAGAAAAAGGAGGTACTCTCTAAACCTGGGTCCATTCGATTTGAGTCTAACATGAATTGTAGGAATGGAGAAGCCCAAGAGAAGAAGATGAAGATTAGATGCTTTACATGCGGAGAGCTAGGGCACTACGACACTAAGTGCCCAAGGAGTAAAAAGTTCAAGAAAATGGAGCACTTGAGAAGATCGGAGAAAGAAGAAAAGAAGCCCATATCATGGAGGAACTACAAGGGTAAGAGAGGTAATCCATAATTTTAAAGTTAAATGTAATTCAAATTCAAGTTCATCTATGCATGCTAAAAAATAGTATAAATGACTCATCCATGCATGCTAGGATTAATGAAAATTGTGTACTTATGCACAATTATGGATTTAAGTATCATGATAGGAGTAGGGTTAACAAAGTAGATCAAAACCCTAGGAAGAACATTCATTATGAAAAATTTAAGACCTCTAGACCTAAGGATCAAGGCAAAAATCCCAAGAAGGGGAGGAATGTGCCTAGAAAGGAGGGTAGATCTAGGAATATCCAAAGTGGACATGTGGACTCTAGGTTTAGGAACCTAGAAAGGGAAAATCAAGCTTTGAGGGAAAAGCTTGATAGGTTAGAGAAAACTCTAGAGAGATTCACTATTGGATCTAAGGGTTTAGATATGGTGTTGGGTGGTTTAAACTGCACCAATGATAGATCGGGATTGGGATACCGGTCTAAGAACTCCCATGTCAAGGGAAAGAAATATGCTAGGGTAGCATATGATTATGGCAATAAGGAGGAGTCCAAAAATGGCAAAGGGATGCCATTTAAAGAGGAAAAGAAGGACTTAACCCAAGACGAGGTGTCTAAGGTTAAGAGTGTCAAATTTGTAGGCCAAGAGTCACCGGTGAAACACCGATGTGGCCTAGTGATGGTTTAGTCATCTAGGGAGGTGGCTAGGGCTAAGAGCTCAAGGGGAAGCTCTAGGAGCCTTTGGGATATATGGTGAATGGATCTTTGGAGGGTTCTTCCTAGAGGTCTATATGGACCATGGAGTGTGCCAAAGGATTGGAGACGGACTTGAGTCTCAATTCTTGGGTTTTGGCACGGTGTTTTTGAGTTTCATGCATGGAAATATGACATTGGGGTCATATTACATGAAAATTGATTTTTGGTGTGTAATTGCCATGTAAATCAATGCTAGGGATCCATTGTGGGTTGGCATGGGCAAAGACACAAAAAGAAAACCAAAACTAGGACTTTAGGGCAAGGTTTGATTGAAGTTTTTAGCTAGTTTTGGATTTTGTGTCAAACATGGGAATGGTGATAGATACATTTTGGAATGTATTTTTCCCAAGTAGGTATGGGTACCACAAATGTCTCCACAAAATTTGAGAATTTTTGAAAATTTGTGGAATATCTGGCGCATTTTTGAATTTCGTCAGAAAGGCTAAAATTCTGATTTTCAGAGTATCAGTCGACTGCCCTAGGGGGCAGTCGACTGGTCAGGGTTGATTTTTGTATCAGCAGCTGGGTATGTGTCCAAATGATGCAAAACAAGTGTATGGGGGGCTAGTACACATTGTTTATGATCATTAGGGATTAAAAGAACAGATAATTGGGATATTGTTGGGTTCTTTTTGATATTAGGCAAAGGAGGAGAAGTGTTGGGTTTAAGTTGGGAAACCAAACACACCTTTGCTAGAAACCCTAGGTTTAGGGGGAGCTAAGATAAAGGGGGAGCATGGTTACTCCATTCTTGGCGTAAGGGGAACCTTGGAGAGGTTCTTAAAAAGCCTTTGTAAGTCCAATGTAGGGGGAGCTTGGGAAAAGCTTTAAAAAAGCCCGTTATGTGAAAAGTTCTAACTTGGAGGGCTAGGTGTGAAAAGTCCTAACTTGGAGGGTTAGGTGTGGGATGCTTTGGGATAAGATCCATGTATGCATTGCATATGCATTTGTTTAGCATGATTTTTGCTATTGACTACTATCTTGTTTCCCTAACTTAAACGTATTGCCAAACATCAAAAAGGGGGAGATTGTTGAGGCAATCTGTGGTCCGGAATGACCAAGTATTTTGATGTTTGGGCAAAGGGTTTAAGTTAGGTTTACCCTTGTTATCTCATATGTGTATGTTAAGTGTGCAGGTTGTACAGGTTACACATATGGACTTAACTGGATGACCTCAGTATGGTGAAGGGTGGCACGGAGACAAGCTAGAGGCTTGTGTGCACCCGAGGAATCTTGGAGAGCAGGGACAATGAGCTGATGGGCGCGGACTTCGAGGCATGCGTGAAGGATGGCATGGAGGCAAGCTGGAGGCTTGCGTGCATCCGAGGAACGGGAGCCGAAGATGAAGAGGGCGCGAAGGCAATAGTCGAGGCTGCAGATGAGGAGTCAATCGAGTCGTGAGGGTACGAGTGTTGTGTGATTGTACTCAGGAAATCCTAGGGTCTGAGTGCAGAGTGAAATGTACTCAGGAAGGGTAACCTTAGGTGGGTGAGTAGACCAGTCGACTGGCCTGGGGGTAGTCGACTGATGGAACTCATAGAAGGGTTCTGGCTGGGGACCAGTCGACTGCCCCGGGGGCAGTCGACTGGTAGGTGGCTGGTGAGTTGGCTGAGAATTCGAACGTTGGGGGTGCAACGGTCGAATTTCAGTGGCACCAGTCGACTTCCCTGGGGGCAGTCGACTGGTAGCGAGGGTTTCAGCCTGAGTCCTATTTAAAAAGGACTTCGTGGTGGCTGAGATTCTCGACAAAACTCGCTTGGGCAAAGTGAGTTAGTAGTCTTTGGTGATCAAATAGCGTCCGAAGTGTTGTGGCGAGGTTTCTCCACCCACAAGGAGCGACAGATCTAGCCGGAGGTTATCCGGGGGTTGATCCACCAACGGATTCTTGGATTAGTCACCCATCCCGGGTGGATACCAAGTAAATCAGGTTGTTAGCATTGTTTTCTATTGTTAGTTCATTTTATTTGTATTTCCGCTGCGCAACTAATAACGTAGGTGAAAAGATTCAACCGAAAAAGTGCTATTCACCCCCCCCTCTAGCACGCCGATCGATCTATCACTAAGTACCCTGGGCGTCGGCTGGACCGCGGGGCATTAGGATTTTGGATTACTTGGACGGGTGCGTAGGTTCCTAACCAAGCCTAAGTACCCCGTGCGTCGGCTGCACCGCGGGGAATTAGGGTTTTGGATTACTTGGACGGACGCGTA
>JAGFNQ010007921.1:196276-227363 GCA_024364735.1 Boesenbergia rotunda
GGGCGCGTAGGTCCCGAACCAAGCCTAAGTACCCCGGGCGTCGGCTAGACTGCGGGGCATTAGGGTTTTGGATTACTTGGACGGGCGCGTTGGTCCCGAGCCAAACCTAAGTACCCGGGCGTCGGCTGGACCGCAGGGCATTAGGGTTTTGGATTACTTGGACGGGAGTGTAGGTCCCGAACCAAGCCTAAGTACCCCGGGCGTCGGTTGGACCGCGAGGCATTAGGGTTTTGGATTACTTGGACGGGCGCGTAGGTCCCGAACTAAGCCTAAGTACTCCGGGCGTTGGCTGGACCGCAGGGCATTAGGGTTATGGATTACTTGGACGGGCGTGTAGGTCCCGAACCAAGCCTAAGTCCCCCGGGCATCGGCTGGACCGCGGCGCATTAGGGTTTTGGATTACTTGGACGGATGCGTAGGTCCCGAACCAAGCCTAAGTACCCCGGGCGTCAGCTGGACGACTGGGCATTAGGGTTTTGGATTACTTGGACGGGCGCGTAGGTCCCGAACCAAGCCTAATTACCCCGGGCGTCGGCTGGACCGCGGGGCATTAGGGTTTTGGATTACTTGGACTGACGCGTAGGTCCTGAACCAAGCCTAAGTACCCCGGGCGTCGACTGGACCGCTGGGCATTAGGGTTTTGGATTACTTGGACGGGCGCGTAGGTCCCGAACCAAGCCTAAGTACCCCGGGCGTCGGCTGGACCGCCGGGCATTAGGGTTTTGGGTTACTTGGACAGGCGTGTAGGTCCCGAACTAAGCCTAAGTACCCCGGGCGTCCGCTGGACCGCGGGGCGTTAGGGTTTTGGATTACTTGGACGGCCGCGTAGGTCCCGAACCAAGCCTAAATATCCCGGGCGTCGGCTGGACTGTGGGGCATTAGGGTTTTGGATTACTTGGGAGCACATTTGTCATTTTGAAAAAGAAGCATTCCATTTTATTACTTGATTAGGCTGCAAGCGCACAGAAAGACATAGGCAGTTGCACTAAGCAAATTTCAGATCTTACCGAGACAGGAGGGACTGGGGACCTTAACCAAGCTAAGACCTCCTGTGTTTCTTTTTTTTCTTCAGCAGCTATTCCTCCAGGACTCGTGGGCTCTTCCTAGACTCAGACCTGACCTCGCCACTGTAGCACCTTCGCAAAACAAGCTGATCCTCTCGGACCTCCACCACTCGATCGCCCACCGGGAACTTGATCTTCTGGTGGTATATAGAGACCATCGCCTGGTAGGTGCTGAGCGTTGGTTGACCCAAGATGGCATTATAGGAGGAAGGCGCGTCCACAATTAAGAAAGGAGTCCTCCGGGTTCTCTCGAGCCTATCGTTGCCCAGCTAGAGTGACAAGGTAATCTGCCCTAATGGTTGTACGCGATATCCCGTGAAGCCAAACAAGGGGGTCGAGACGGGGATCAATTCATCCTCGTCTATCTGCATCTGCTCCCAAGCCGCTTTGTACAGAATATTCATGGAACTCCCCGTGTCTACGAAGATAAGTTTTACCTCATAATTGGCGATGCGAGCCACGATCACTATGGCGTCCTCATGTGGAGCTTCCACTTCTTCGAGGTCGGATGGCCCAAACGAGATAGTCGGGCCCGCCACCTGGCTTCGGCTTGTCCCGATGGAGTAGTTTTCCAACCACCGGGTGTACAACTTCCAGGCTCGATTAGAGTCGCCCCCGGTAGGTCCTCCGGAGATGACCCCTACGTGGCCCGAAAGGGGCCCCGCATAGGAGCTTTGCCCTTTTGAGGATCTCTCACCAAGGAGAGGGATCTTCGGGGCGCAGGTCCCCGGCTCCTTCTTCTGGATCGCGATCGGGATCGCGGTTGGATTTCGTTTTCCCCTGCAGGCCATCATCGAGGGGAAAGGCTTCGTCGTGGTGACCTTCGGTGATACCCTGACTTGTTCCCTTTTCTTCGCGGTTTGGTATCTGCTTCCTCAGCGAACTTCTTCTTCATGGCATGACACTATTCTGTGGAGTGAGTCGAACTGCCATGATAATTGTAGTACTTGGGCAATGTCTCTGGCTTCTCGGTGTCTACTGTCTACACCAACCGACGCCTGCCAGTCCAGTGATCCCTTCCGGGTGGCAGATCTTTTCCCCTTGCCGGAGCCAGGGGCTCCTTCCTATCCGACCGAGGGGCTGCGGGAGGAGGAGCTCCAACTAGATCCTTGCGCCGGGCGTATTGTACTTCCTCTACATTGACATGCTTGACTGAGCGTCCCAGCAAGTCATCAAAACTGGCGGGGGGCTTCCTCACCAAGGACCGAAAGAAGTCTCCTTCCGCGAGCCCTTGGGTGCAGGCGCTGACGAGTATCTCCGATGTTACGCTAGGTACATCCTATGCCACCCGGTTGAACCTCTGTATGTACTCCTTGAGTGGTTCCTTTGGCTTTTGCTTAAGAGCGAATAGGTTGAGTGTTGTCTTCTGGTAGCGCTGGCTACTCGCGAAATGATAGAGGAAGGCCGTTTTGAACTCTGAGAAGGAGTTGATGGAACCTTGAGGCAGCCTCTGAAACCACCGTTGCGCTGCTCCAGACAAAGTGTTCAAAAACACCCGGCACTTCACTCCGTCAGTATATTGGTGTAGAAGCGCCGCATTTTCGAACTTACAGACGTGATCCTCTGGATCTATCTTCCCGTCATACTCAGGGATCCCCGGCCCGTGAAACTGCTGCGACATAGGGTCCTCAACAATCTCCGACGAGAAAGGGGTAGAGTCTTCTGGAAGATCTTGGGTCCCTCCCTCCTCCCCGATCCCTCGTCATGCCTCTGAGCACTGGAGGCCACTGAGTGGGCCTTTTCCCCTTCTCCAGGGGATTCTCTCTGAGGGCCTTGGGTTGCGCCGTCCTGTCACCCCACAGGGGTCAAGGACCTTCGGGAGTGCGAGGCGAAGATTCTAGGGATCTCCTCCCTCGTCGGACCCACAGGTTGGGGGGCAGCCTATTCAATTTGGTGCTGCTCCAAGGCTTCTTTGATGGCGCTAGCCACCAGGCGGTCAAATTCCTCTCGCGTGAGGGTGAGGGGTTGCCCCTCCGATCCTGCCATCGGCGTTCCTTCAGGTGCTTTATTAGATTCCCACAGACGACGCCAAATTTGTTCCGGAAGGAGTCGTCGGCGATGGCGAGTCACAGAGGCTCAACCCCTACGGAGATGACCTCGTCGTTGAGGAACCTGGGATCCTACGAGAGTAACGCAAGCGTTAGAGGACACGCCGGCGGGGGTTAGGCGGAGTCCACTCCGACGCTCAAGTTAGTGGGGTGTCCGAGTGGTGGTGAGAAAGAAAAATAGAATGTAAAGATGCGAGATTGTAACCCCCTTACCGGAGGGGTTGAACTACCTTTTATACCGGTGTCGGTAAACTAATCGTGCCTCCCCTTTGTTGGTGCCACCTCTTCGATATTTAGGCCGTGCCCTCTGCTTTTGGTGATAAAAGGGTATCCTTTGAAATAGTTCGCGTCGTTATCCCTCTTTATCTAGTTAAGATACTCGGGCTCCCGAGGTCGGCTATTGCAAGGACTCCGCCTCCCGAGGTGAGCTCGGGGGTCTTTGGGGTGCAATATCTCCCGAAGTATTCTCGGGGCCTTACCTCTTGAGGGGGCTTCCGTGAGGGATTCTTGGCCTGTCCTTCCCGAGCACACCCCAAAAGGGGGCCTCGGGGCCCGAGAAGAGGAGTTATGTCTTGTCCTGGCTTCTTCATCCCCCGTGCTGGGCACGGGCTATCCAGCCCCATCATATATATATATATATATATATATATATATATAAAGGTGATAAATTTGTGTTTGTAATCAGCTGATCCACGAAGTAAATATTGTTCCCTATCCAAATGGGTTAATCACGTTCGATGCACGATTTTATAGGTAGTATGGACGTTAACGAATTCTTCCAACGGATTCCTCTCGGGTATAAGAATCTAGGGTTTTGACCACGAAGTTGCATCGAGTGGGCCAACGGATGATGAAGCTGGTGAAGAATCCGTGTTTCTGTTTGATGGCTATCCACCGCCGGCACTTGTTGGTGGAAAAGAATAGGGGAGAGGAGAGACACACTTGTGACAAAGGAGAGATGCAGAAAGAAAAACAAAACAACTTAATCATTCACTAGAAAAGGTTACATATTTATAGGCTTAGTGGATAGGCACCAAGTCCACATACATTGAATCTAGACACTTCCAAAAAAACTTTATCCCAATCAAACTCTATCTCTATCTAATATTTGCCACATAATTAATCCACTAATTAATTATTTATTTTGAAACATTATTATTAACACTCCCCCTTATTTCAAAATTACAAACACCAAGACATGATCTGAAATAAACAAACTTATCTCTAGGAAGTGACTTTGTCAAGATATCCGCCACTTGTTCATGCGTGCTACAATGCTCCAACATAATTTCATTATTTATGACTAAGTCTCGAATAAAGTGTAGTCGAATATCAATATGCTTAGTCCTCGCGTGGAAAGCTGGATTTTTTGTCATTGCAATTGTCGCCTTGTTATCACAAAATATAATAGTCGCATCATTTTGTTCCTGGTGAAGATCTGCAAGTAATCTTCTAACCCAGACTGCTTGACATGCTGCTGAAGTTGCTGCTACATATTCTGCTTCTGAAGAGGATAAGGCAGTAGTAGCTTGCTTCTTTGAATTCCATGAAATTGCTCCTGATCCAAGATTAAAAATACTAGCTAAGGTGCTCTTTCGATCATCCAATGAACTTGCCCAATCACTATCAGTGAAATCGCAAAGATCGAATTTTGAAACTTTAGTGTACCAAATTCCATAATCCATCATTCTGGCAATATAGCTCAAAATCCTTTTAGCTGCTCCAAGATGATGCTTCGTAGGATTTTGCATAAATCTGGAAATTACACCAACATAAAAAGCAATATCAGGTCTAGTATGTGTTAAATAAATTAAACCTCCAACCAAACTTCTGAAATTTTTTTCATTAGCTTTCTCTGAACCATCTTCCTGTTGTAACTTCTCATTTACATTCATGGGCGTAGAAGCTGAATTGCAATTGAGCAAACTGAATCTTTTAAGAAGATCTGTCGCATACTTTCTTTGTGAGATAAAAATCCCATCAACTCCTTGCTTCACTTCAAGACCAAGAAAATAATGCAATATTCCCATATCTGACATCTCAAATTTGTTCATCATATTAGATTTAAAATCAGCTAGCAGAAAATCAGAAGAGCTCATATATATTATATCATCGACATAAAGACACACAATAAGATAATCATCTCTACCTTGTTTCTTCACATAAAGAGTGGGTTCGTTTTCACTTCTTGTGAAACCATGTTGTCGAAAATAGCCATCAATTTTGCTATACCATGCACGTGGGGCTTGTTTTAACCCATAAAGTGCTTTTCTCAACTTGTACACCTTTGTTTCTTTGTCTTCAATTATAAAGCCTTCCGGTTGAGCTACATACACTTCTTCTTGCAAGTCGCCATTCAAAAATGCAGACTTAACATCATATTGATAAACTGTCCACTGTAATTGTGCAGCTGATGCTAGAATAATTCTCACAGTTTCAAATCTAGCAACTGGAGAGAAAGTTTCTTCGAAATCAATACCTTGTTGTTGTGAATACCCTTTTGCAACCAGTCGAGCCTTATATTTTTGGATGGTTCCATCAGCATGGTATTTTGTTTTAAACGCCCACTTGAGCCCAATCACATTCTTGCCTTCAGGTAGATCCACCATTTCCCATGTTTCATTTTTATGGATTGCCAATAGCTCTTCATTCATTGCATTTCGCCATTCTTCCTTTGTGACTGCTTCTTCAAAAGTTGTAGGATCTGTAACAAAGAGAGCAAATTGACATGATGCATAAATTTCTCTCAACGATCTGACCTTTGCTGGAGGTGATTCATCAGAAGACTCTTGTATGGAGGATGAGCTACTACTTGAATTTGATGGTGAAGAAGCTGGTGACACCAAAGGAGATGATTCAACACCTTCAGCTATTAGGGTTCTGTTCTCCACTAAAATAGGAACATGAGTCTCTTCTTCTTGTGAATTCCAATTCCAACTTGAATCTTCATCAAAATCTACATCTCTTCTTATAATCAATTTGCCAGTAAGGGGATTATATAACCGATATGCTTTTGATTGATTGCAATATCCAACAAATATGCATTTTTCAGATTTTTTCTCAAGTTTATGACAAAATTGAGGATTAATCAAAGCATATGCAATACAACCAAAAATTCTCAAGTGGTTTACCGATGGTTTTCTCCCTCGCCATGCTTCAAATGGTGTTTGATTCATTACCGCCTTTGTTGGAGAAATATTCAGTAGGTAAACTGATGTTGCCACTGCTTCAGCCCAAAATATATTTGGAAGTCTTTTGATATTCAGCAAACTTCTAGTCATCTCTACAACCGTTCGATTTTTTCGTTCGGCTACACCATTTTGCTCCAGTGTATAAGGTGCAGTCAATTCCCTGTGGATACCATGCTCATCACAAAAATTATTAAATTCTTTAGATAAAAATTCACCTCCTCGATCTGTACGAAGAGTGTTTATTAAAGTACCATTCTGATTCTCCACAAGTGCCTTGAATTTTCTGAAATTTTCATAAGTCTCTGACTTATCTGCTAGAAAATATACCCAACTCATTCGACTAAAATCATCAATAAACATTAAGAAATATTTACTACCCCCAAACGATGTAGTTCTCATAGGATCACATAAATCAGCATGAATTAGCTTAAGACATTCTGACGCTCTCCATGATTGTCCACTTGGAAAAGGTTTCCTTGTTTGTTTTCCAAGTACACATCCTTCACAAAAACCAAGAGAATTAATTTGGGATAATCCACGAACCATACCTTTCTGATTTAAAAGCTGCATTCCTTTGATGTTGAGATGCTCATATCTCAAGTGCCACATCTTTGATGATTTTCTTCATTAGCAATAAATGCTTGGTTTCTCACATTAGAGATCTTCAGCGGAAACATCTTATTTTCTGTCATTTGTACTTTAACAATAGACTGTCCAGTATCTTTGTCAAAAATAACACAAACTTCATTATCAAATAAAATTGCATAGCCGCTTATCATTAATTGTCCAACACTTAACAAATTATGTGCCAAGTTAGGAACAAAATAGACATTGTAAAGTAATTTAACTTTACCATCACTAGTCTCCACAGCAATAATACCTTTGCCTTCGACTTGTATCTGATTATTATCTCCAAGTCTTACTAGCATCTTCTGTGACTCATCAAGCTCTTTAAATAATGACTTATTGCCTGTCATGTGATTTGAACATCCACTGTCCAAAAACCAAATATCGTTTTGAACTTCGTTAGAATGAGAATGAACCATAAATAACTTACTTTCCTCATTTTCTTCTTTAACATAATTTGCTTGTGAACTATTTCTGCAATTTGCCTTTATATGCCCAAATTTTCCGCAACCATAACACTGAATGGAATTTTTATTCCATTTTTGATCTCCTTTGAATTGTCTCTCTTGTCCATTAAAATTACTTCTTCCTCTGCCACGCCCTCTACCACGAAAACCTCCTCTTCCTCGACCTCTGCCAGCGAAGTCTTCTTTTTTTTTTCTGTCTCCCCCTTCACTTGAGAAGCTTGAAATGCCTTTTCTTCATTCTTCTCAGTGGATCTATTTCGCCTTGCCTCATGAGCTTGCAAAGAACCCATTAGTTCATCAAAAGAGAAAGTTGAAAGATCTTTAGATTTCTCGATTGCAGTTACTATATAATCATATTTGGGAGTCAAACTTCGCAAGACTTTCGAAACAATAATTGCATCAGTGATCTTTTCTCCATAAGACCTCATTTGACTGACAATAGAAATTACTCTAGATAAAAATGTTGGTGCAGGAAGCACCATATCGAACCTTGTTTTGATATTGGTAAAGGATTCAAAGTTAAGTGTTATTGGTGATCTAACAATGTTACTCAAGTGTGCAGGAAAAGTCCTAGCGAAGGGCTGCTAGGCGCCTGGCGAAGGGCTGCCAGGAAACAAAGTCCTAGCGAAGGGCTGCTAGGCTCCTGGCGAAGGGCTGCCAGGAGACAAAGTCCTAGCGAAGGGCTGCCAGGAAACAAAGTCCTAGCGAAGGGCTGCTAGGCACCTGGTGAAGGGCTGCCAGGAAACAAAGCCCTAGCGAAGGACTGCTAGGCACCTGGCTAAGGAATGTTAGGGCACAAAGCCCTAGCGAAGGACTGCTAGGCATCGGGCGAAGGACAGCTCGGTATCCAAGACCTGGCAAAGGACCGCCAGGCAAAAGTCCAACTAAAGGAGCGGTTGGCATCAGGTACATTCTCCCGAGAGGAGTAGGTGAGGACGCGTTCCCCGTCGAGAGGGAACAGTAGGCGTCGGTTCGACCTAGGGCTCCATTTTGGAGACCCAAAGTCAGAACCAAGACAGCTAAGGCTGTATAAAATATTAATATATTTCTGCTTTTTGGACTAACCCTGGATGCAGGACCGAAGGACTGAGTGTCTGTAGCTCAGAGAGCCTCAAAGGAGTGAGGCAGAAGCTGAGCAGGGCGCCCTGGATGTTCCGGGCGCCCCCAAGGTGAACACAAATCAGCAGGAGCAAAAACGTGCTTCGACAGTTATCTGTCGGGGCGCCCCGGATGTTCCGGGCGGCCCGCATGCTCCGGGCGCCCCGCATGCTCCGGGCGCCCCGCATGCTCCGGGCGCCCCCAACACCAACTGCCGAAGCAGCTCCCTTCGAAGCCAGCAGATGAACCTTTGACCCGGTCAATCCGGGCGCCCCGAGCGCTCCGGGTGCCCCGAGCGCTCCGGGTGCCCCGGTCAAAACTGATCCCGAAGGTAAAGGGATCAGAAGCTGACCGAGCAGTTGCAGGATCAACCGACACGTGGGGGGGGGGGGCGCCCCCGACGTCCCGGGCGCCCCCAGGCCCTATATAAAGGGCCCTCGACCCCAGGCTTCAGACAACACTTTCAATTAACGCTTCTACGCTCTTCTGCTCTCGCGCCTCGCTCCGGAAACCTCCCAACTCGAGCCGACGACGTCCCGCTGCTCCGAAAAAGACAACCTACATCGGACGTCGGTAAAAGAAGAGTTTTTCTTTTTAATTGTTAAGTTTACTGAGCTATATTTGTAAATCAATCTTTGTAAACTATTATTGCGCCTCATATAGAATTGCCCAAAGTAAACGGTCAACGACCGTGGGCCTTGGAGTAGGAGTCGACCTAGGCTCCGAACCAAGTAAAAATTACTGTGTTCGCGTGTTTGTTTTTATCTTCCGCTGTGCAATTTCTCTTTCCCTAAATCTGAACGATTTCCGATATTCACCCCCCCCTCTATCGGTTCTCTCGATCCAACAAAAAAGTCTTGTAAAGTTTCATTACCCTTCATAAGCAAGGCCTCGAACTCACTTTTGAGGGTTTGGAGTTTCACTACTATCACTCTGGAGGAGCCTTGAAATTCTTTCTGCAATATTTCCCATGCTTCTTTGGAAAATGAGGCAGTTGCAATTCTTGAGAAAATTGTCTCATGTACTGCTTGCTGAAGGATGAACAGTGCCTTTGAATCTTTCTTCATGTTCTCCTTTAATCGACCTTCATCAGCATCCTTGTCGTCAAAGCCGTTCTCTACAAAATCCCAAAGATCTTGAGATCTAAATAGAGTATTCATTTTGATACTCCAAAATTCGTAGCACTCTCCTTTGAAAATGGGGATGAGAGGTTGAGAAATTTCGTTGAATGCCATTGCAAGCAAACTAGGACACTTCAACCCAACTTCGCTCTGATACCACTCTGTTGGAGGAAAAGAATAGGGGAGAGGAGAGACACACTTGTGACAGAGGAGAGATGCAGAAAGAAAAACAAAACAACTTAATCATTTATTAGAAAAGGTTACATATTTATAGGCTTAGTGGATAGACACCAAGTCCACATACATTGACTCTAGACACTTCCAAAAAACTTTATCCCAATCAAATTCTATCTCTATCTAATATTTGCCACATAATTAATCCACTAATTAATTATTTATTTTGAAACATTATTATTAACAGCACTCCTCTTCCAACCCCGCTGCTTCGATCGACTTTGATTGTGATGGTGGCGTAGGCATCCGGAGCGACGTGAAGCACCTCGTAACTGAGAAACCCTCCCACAATGCCTCACTTGGCCACCTTAACAACTAGCTCCGCTCCCTGCTAGGCTCCACCACTCCCAGTCGCCTCTCCGCCGCCTTGTCGATCCTCTGAGGCATGCTTGCCCCTGACTCCACTTCTTGCATATTAGGTATGAAAATGAAATAGGAAAAATATTTTTATTTTATTTCTGAAATTTATTTAATTACATTTACTTTAGATCCTAGATTTAAATTAAAAGTTTACAAGAAATATTAACTTTATAATGTTATGACACTTTAATTCTTATTAAAGATTCTTCTTCTCCTTATTCAATTAATATTATATATAATATTATAGAAATAATTTATATGATCTTTATAATCAATATTATAAGAAATATGGAATACAAACTAATATTTCTGAAACACAACAACCTACTAGTACTAATTTAAAACTTACAAAAGCACAACTTTTATTAAAAGAATGGACGAAATATCCACGAGGGTACTCAAGTTCCACACAGGAACTTGAGAATTATTTTATGACTTCTTTTGATTTTAATGAAGCAGTAGCGAAGATTTCGATATTTTAAAGTGCTGGTCATAGAAGGCTCAAAGCTTTCCTATTCTCTTCATGATTGTTAAAGAAATTTAAGCTTATCCAATGTCAACTGTTGCTGTGAAGCAGACGTTTAGTGCCGGTGGCAACATATTAGATGAACGACGATCAATTATGTCTCCCGACTCATTGGAAGCTCAAGGATTACTAGACGATTGGACTAGAGTTGAGAAAAGAATCTAAGGAATGCAATTTTCAGTAAACGAAGTCGAAGAATTTGATACCGAAGGAACGAATACAATGAGAAAGGGAGGAAATGGAAGTGAGTGATGCAAATTGTAAAAGGATAAAAATATAAAAGAGTGGGTTTTGATTCTCCTATACCCTAAGGGGATATGTAGGTAACTTAAATCAAATGCAAGCCCCCTTTTTAAATATATTTTATATTTTATATTTTAATTTTTAATTTTTAAATTTTTAATATAATAATCTCAAACTATCGCAAACCGTGACGAACCATATATCGAACCGTGAACCGGCGGTTCCGAACCATAAACCGTAACCGTGATTTCTGGCCAACCAAAATTAGGCTCACCCGAACCTGACACTGACCTTTCATCTCGAACGAGTTTCCTCCCTAGCTTCTCATCCCTCAGACGCCGCGCATGTCCTTCTTGATCCACTGATGTACACTTCCGTAATCTTCGCGTCCCTCGGATGCACCAAGCTCGTCAGTTCCTTTCCCCGTGCCATCCTTCTCGCCTGCTGTATCTTTCATTTGATGTCCTACGCTCCTAAACTCCTGCACACTTAGACACAAGGATCAAAACAGGCCAAGACATAACCTCACTCGGTTGATCATATCAAAACCAATCCAGGGTACTTGCAATCTCTCCCTTTTTGATGTGTATTAGCCCAAGTTAAGTTAGGATAAACCAAACAAGAAAATACTAACTCGTTTATAATAATAATTAACAGTAAAAAAAATATGCGAAAAGATCCAACTTAACCTCCCCTTAACTTATACTTCATTATTCTCCCTTTTGATCACATCAAAAACATAGGGTAAAGCAAGTAATGTCAAGAAAAAAATAGTTTTAAAGTATTTTTCAATTAAAAATATGCTTTCCGTATAAAAATTAAAAAAAAATATTAGACAGTCAAAATATTTTCAAAATTTTTGACAATATGTCAATTTAATAACTTTAATAATACAAGAACTATTAGATTGAAATAATTTTTTTGTTAAAAAACAATCTCTGAATAAAACAATTTTTTTTAAAATCAGATAATCATGTAAAAAACATTTATAAAACAATGTCAATTCAAGATTGATTTAAGAACCCAATACAAGTTTCTGCCTACTAGATTAATTAAGAATTTTAGAGAAATATAATTCTTGGGTACTTTTGTAATCTAGCCCCTGTGGTTCCAACATACCAGTTAAGACCTCCATAATAGTTCTTTTTGGAAGAGAAATTTGAACATTCGCATGCATGACCACTTTTTAATTTTTCTACTCATTCCTTATTTTCATTTTCATACTTTAAAGAATCATAAATACATATCTAGAGGGAATGAATGAGCTAATTCTTTCTTCAAGTCTATATTCTTAGTTCTTAACTTACACAATGATTTAAGTATGGATCTTATACTAGAATACAACTTATTGGGAGGAAATTTGTATACCTCACTTACCATTTCATCGTATTTGAAACTAGATACTCCTCCTTCACTACTGCTTTCTTCTGTTGAGTCTCCCCCTTCATCAATGCTTATGTTGGAGGTACTTGCTTCATCATCCTCTTCTTGATGACTTGCCATAAGCTCAAGTCTGGTGTAGGCTTCAATTTTGGATTCGTCGGAAGAAAAATCGTCCCATGTTGCTTTCAGATTTTTGTGCTTGGACTTATTCTCTTTCTTCTTGTTATTCAGCTTTGGACATTGTTCCTTTATGTGACCCTCCTCGCCACAGTGGTAGCATCTGACTTGTCTCTTTCTTGAAAATCATTTCTTTCCCTACATCTTAGAGAACTTGCTAGACTTAAATAATTTATTTAGTTTTCTTATCACAAAAGTCATTTCTTCATTGTCCGCTGAAGATTTTGAATCTGGATCAGTTCTTTTCGCACTCAGGGAAATATTGTTCATTTTTTTTCTTTCTCAATCCTATCCTACATATTGAGCTTCATGTAATTCGAAAATGAAAAAAATCTTATTAAGGGTACTTATCTCCAAGTCCTTTGAGATATAAAATGCATCTACTATTGAACTTCACTCCAAGGTTCTTGGGAAGGCATTGAGGGTGTACCGGATTGAATCATGATTTGACACTGATTCACTGAGTTGGGTGAGTCCGGAGACCAATTCTTTGATCTTCTCATAAAGCTCGGCCACCGTCACTCCTTCCTTCATTCGGAGATTTGTTAGCTAGTTTCAGTGAAGATCTTTTCTTACTGACTTGGCTTCTGATGTGCCCTTATGGAGTTCTATCTCCCAGAGCTCTTTTACGGAGTAGTAGCTATCGATCTGGTTGATTTCCTGAGGAGGTAGAACCATCAGAAGTGGAACTCTGCCTTGGCGTTGGCTACAGAATTTGACTGTTGCTTCTTGCTCCAGAGATGCACTTTTTTTTACCTTGTCATCCTTGTCTATAGGCACTTCAAAATCATATTTTATTGTTAGTAATATATCAAAATCAGTTCTAAAAAATATCTCAATCTTCTTTTACCATATAGCGAAGTCTCCTTCGAATTTGGGCGGTTGAATGCTGAATCCGACCATCGTCTTGTTGCTTTATCAGACGATTAGTCCTTCAAAAGCGAACCTCGCTCTGATACCACTTGTAGGACTGTTGGCAGACCAGCAGGAGGGGGGTAAATTGCCTTGCAAGTCAGAATTCTATCTTTTGTAAGTTCTTACAAAGATGACAAATTAGTTTATGCAGTTAAAATAAATAAAACCATAAACAATTAAAATCGACTAGTAAGAGACAAAAGGATTATTTGGTTGTAACCAAGGTGGTTACTAATCTAAGGCAGTTGAAAGCTCCACTATCAAAATCTCCTTCGTTTGTAGGCGGAGTAGCCTCTTATAGACTTTGAACAACACATGAAAAAGCTAGAAAATGTAGTACAAGAGTTGATTTAGAAACCTAGCTTTTGAGGGCTATTTATAGCCTTAAATTCAAGTTTACCATTAACCTGAGGCACCTCAGATGTGATTTGAGGCACCTCAATTTGGAAAGAATTTTATCAATTGAGCAACGATAAGCTGCTGATAAAATTTGACTTGAGGTGCTTTAGTTCCGATCTGAGGAGCGTCGGGTGAGAACTAAGGCACCTCAGCTCAGTATTTGTGCAAAGCTACTGCTTTGTAGCTGATGTTGATGCAGTCTGGCCCTGATTGTTGTTTTGGTGTTGACACCGATTTAAGTTTAGGTGGATGATTATTGATTATGATTAAGTCCTGATCAGGGATCAGGCATGGTATGGAAAATCCTAACCTGGAGGGTTAGGTATTGAAAATCCTAGTCTGGAGGGCTAGGTGCTGGAAAATCCTAACCTGGAGGGTTAGGTGTTGAAAATCCTAGCTTGGAGGGCTAGGTGTGTGAAAAGTCCTAATTCAGAAGAGGTGGGTGAAAAGTCCTAGCTTGGAGGGCTAGGTGAAAAGTCCTAACTTGGAGGGTTAGGTGCAAATTCCCATCTTGGAGAATTAGGTGAAAAAGTCCTGGCTTGGAGGGTCAGGTCCTAGCTTGGAAGGCTAGGTTTGGAAAGTCCTAATCCGGAAGAGTTGGGTGAAAAGTCCTAACTTGGAGGGCTAGGTGAAAAGTCCTAGCTTGGAGGGCTAGGTGAAAAGTCCTAACTTGGAGGGTTAGGTGCAAATTCCCAACTTGGAGGGTTAGGTGAAAAATCCTTAGCTTGGAGGGCTAAGGTGGAAGAGAACTTAGCTTGGAGGGCTAAGTTTAAGTCCCTGGATCGGTCTGGTGATCGGTCAGGGAAGCTGGCTGTTGGGACCGGGTGCATGTTGACAATGATACGGGTTCGTAAAATTTTAAATTTTTACGTGCAGCGGAAGAATTAACATAAAATAATTTCTCAAATTATTCTAACCACGTATCTAGCATGCAACCTTATGGTGTGTGGACATGATCATAAAATAAAACTTTGCGAAAAAGTAAACTAATTTACTTTGTACCTCGCGTAACTCGAAGAAAAGGGACGAGATCCAACCGTAGCGTCCCTTGGAAGCTTCGCCTCTATTCGCGTCCACGCCGAGTTCTCTTTGGGATGACTTCGCAAAGCCACGAGTTTTGTGCCGACGAGAACTACTAGATTCTCTAAGGGCACAACTAGAAGAACAAGAGAAAAGATAGGAAACTAACCACCAAAGTAACGGAATCAAAATTTCGGGAAAAGAAGGAAGGAATCGCAATCCGCTTCTTCTTCTTCTTCGACTCTTCCCTAGATGGGTGGATGGTGCGCCGGCCCAAATGGGAGCTTGGGGCGCCGGCCCTAAGAAGAACAAAGGGCGCCGGCCCTAAGGGGAAGAGAAAGGGAGGAAGAGAATAAGAGAGAGAGAGGGAGAGAATCTACTAATCTCTTGATTACTCGATTAGGAATTAAAGGCTTGCCTTTGGTTCCTTTATATAGTAGCATCTCCCTTGCCAAGTCTCCCTCTTAACGGAATTAACGGAATTAATTTTCATAGGAAATTTATCTTATAAATTTTCTTATGAATTATTCCATTATGCCTAGTTTTATTATAACTAACTTTATAATAAAACAAATACTTTCTCTCCTTTTATTATGGAATAAATTTTATAAGAAATTTATAAACTTTCTTATTATAGAAAAATCAATTCATAATTGATTTTATAAAATTAAAATAAACCATTTCATGGATCATTTTAATTTCCATAAAAAGAATAAATTTCTATATATTTATTTATATAAATTTCTTTATACAAATTTATTTATCCATAATTTATAAAACAAATCGTGCTAGATTTATTTTATTAATTAAACCAAATAAATTGGTTTCTCCCCATTGATGTGGCCGGCCAAACCAAAGAGGGTGGGCACCCTCTTTGGCCGGCCACTTCAAGCTGAATAATCGCGAATTAAACTCATTTAATTCGCCCAATAAACCTTCAAAAGACTTAGCCAATTTTAGTTTCCGTTGCGCCTCTGATCAACTCAGATTCGACTTATTTCTCTTGATTGGAAAATCCAATTTTCAACTCGTTTTAAATCCCTCGGATTACTCGTAGTGCGTGTGACTAAATAAGCTTTCGATTTATGTTGGCCGTCTATAATTAACCCATTAATTATAGAACGATCATGAGTGGCACCTAGTAGTACATCATGATCCCCAATTAATCGAAAGATCAACGGTTTGACCTCAGAAGTAATTCCGAAACCCTACAGCAGCTCCAATGAATCGTGCCCCATTCCCTTCACCATCTTATACCCACTTGGTTCAGGACATGGTCTGTGTGTGTCAGTCCCCACTAGGCTGACTACGTCACACCTAGCCCAAGTACTGTCTTTCTCGTCCTTTGGATTTCTAATTACTCTCATGTATTTAAGAGACTCATACTCTAAACATGATATGCTCTGGCCAGAGGCTTTGAGTAACAATCCGACGATAGGCCTGGGTATACATCTCCTCGCAAGGAGTGGTGAATCCTTTGTAGGCTGTTCAAACATCTTCGGGCACTTCGGCTTATACCCAATCATCCTGGGTCCACACCTCCTTGGAGATGCTTGCTTAAGATGTTAAAGTATAAGTCTTCATGACCAAGATGACTTGAACACCGCAAGTCAAAGGAACATCGCACTTAAGCCGCAGTAAGAACTTCATTGACATATCTATGTAGATTACCATATGAAGTTTTACAGCTAGTCACTCCATGAACTAGTTCCCTTAACTAGCATCCATGTTTATCTCCGGACATCCCAATGTCACCAGCCAGTGAGAATCAGCTGATTAGAGAATAACCCATGCTAGTCTCAACAGAATTGATAGTGTTGGTGCAGGAAGCACCACATCGAACCTGGTTTTGATATTGGCAAAGGATTCAAAGTTAAGTATTGTTTGTTATCTAATGTGCTCATTAAGTGTGCAGAGACAAAGCCCTAGCGAAGGACTGCTAGGCAACTGGCGAACGACTGCCAGCAACGAAGCCCTAGCGAAGGACTGCTAGGCACTGGCGAAGGACTGCCAGCAACGAAGCCCTAGCGAAGGACTGCTAGGCAACTGGCGAAGGACTGCCAGTTTACAAGACTTGACAAAGGACCGTCAGGCAAAAGTCCAACCAAAGGAACGGTTGGCATCAGGTAAATTCTCCCGAGAGGAGTAGGTGAGGACGCGTTCCCCGTCGAGGGAACAGTAGGCGTCGGATCGACCTAGGGCTCCATTTTGGAGACCAAAGTCAGAACCAAAATAGCTAAGGTTGTATGAACAAATAAATATTTTATTGCATTGTGTTTTGGACTAACCCTGGATGCAGGACCGAAGGAACGTGTGTCTGCAGCTCAGAAAGCCTCAAAGAAGAGAGGCAAAGGCTGAGTAGGGCGCCCGGAGTGTCCCGGGCGCCCCCAAGGTACATACAAAACACATCTGAAGAAGAAGGGTTCGAAAAGCTGGTGGGCGGGGCGCCCCCTTGCTCCCGGGGGCCCCCGCTGCTCCCGGGCGCCCCCTGCGCTGCGGGCGCCCCCATGCGCTTACTTCGAACTAAGAAGCCATCGAAGCCAAGAAGATAAAACTTTGACCCGGTCAATGCGGGCGCCCCGAGCGCTTCGGGCGCCCCGGTCAAAGCGGATCCAGAGGATAGACGCTGACCGAGATCTGTGCGGATCAAAGGCCACGTGGGGGCGCCCCCAACGTCCCGGGCGCCCCCGACGTCCCGGGCGCCCCCGACGTCCTGGGCGCCCCCTAGCCCTATATAAAGGGCCCTCGACCCCAGGCTTCCAATATCAATTCTCTCAACGCCTCAAAGCTTTTTTACGCTCATACCTTGCTCCAGAAACGCTTCACCTCGAGCCGACGACGTCCCACTGCCCCGAAAGAATCAACCTACTCCGGACGTCAGTAAAGAAGAGCGTACTTAATTTATTATATTTTATTGCACTCATTTTGTAATTAAATTGTGTAACCTATTTGCGCGAATATAGAATTGCCCAAAGTAAACGGTCAACGACCGTGGGCCTTGGAGTAGGAGTCGACACAGGCTCCGAACCAAGTAAAAACCACCGTGTCTTTGTGCTGTGTCTCTTATTTTTATTTCCGCTGTGCACTTACTGTTAGTTTTCCGAAAAAGAACGATTTCCGATATTCACCCCCCCTCTATCGGTTTTCACGATCCAACAAGTGGTATCAGAGCGGGGAAGCTCAAATTTGGTGCAACCACCAATTTGAGAGTTTTTTTCGGATTTACGAAATTTTTTTTCTCTTTATTTCTTTTCTTTTTGTTAATCAACACCACACAATATTCTTCGCTTTTTAATTCAAATAAATAATATTTGTAGGTGTGTTTAAAAAATTCTTACGCCTTTTTCAATTTTGAATTTTCATTCTTTCACCATAAGTTGAAATTGATAAAACGAACAATTCTTAAAAATTTGTCATAAATTTTTTTATTTATTATTTTAATATTATTTCTCGAAATTCGTGTCACTTTAATTCGAGCAATCTTTTAACTCTTATTTTTCACCATTAATCAGAATATTCATTTCCAAAAATTTTGTCTCAATTTTTTTTTATTTTATTATTATTCTGCCTCGAAATTCGTGCATTTTTTTTGGGCAATTTTTTTTTCTTCTCCCGCACTACTAATCCAAGACCAAGTCTTGGTATAATTCTATCATTTCTTTTGTGTGTGAGATTTAAACTAAATGGCCAATCAAGAATGGAATAGCATTCGTCCACTGCTCTTCTCTGGCGAAAACTTCAGCTTTTAGAGAAGACAAATGGAGTCCCTTTTGAAGGCCCACATGGACTTATGGCGGATCATCCAAACAGGATTCTCTCTTCCCGTAGAAGATGAGTTATCCATCGAATGGGACAAACTGGATGAACAAACCCTCAACCAAATCGAGACCGATGCAAGGGCAACTTCGATCCTACAATGTGGCCTAACCAAGGAGCAACTTGAACTAGTAGGACCATTCAGATGTGCCAGAGAAATTTGGGAGAAACTAACCAATCTACACGAAGAGAGCTCCGAAATTGAATTAGCACCTGATTGCGAACTCGAGCCAGAATCGGAAGATGAATTAACTGAGACAAAAATGGTAACCAATTTCGAATTCTTTTTTGAATCACAATTAGATAATCCAACAGATACTATAATGGTCGAGGAAGGTATAATTTCTAGTGCAGGGAAAGCTCCAAGAGAACCACCAGAGAAGAAGATTCAACCTGTACCCGAGTCCAACTCAGACTCAGAAATTGACGACAAAGAAAGAGATCGAACCAAACCGGTCCAATCAGCTCGTGATCACTACAAGATGCTAAAGACACAAAAAGGAAAGACGGCAAGTATCAAGGGGGAGATTCCCAACCGGGAATCAAAAGGTAAATTTACAGAAGTTAAAAAACCATTATTTATCTTAAACAACATAATTAATTCATATAAATTTAATATGTTAGAAAATTTAATTCATAGTCTTGCTGATTTTGAAAATCCGGAGTATTACTCCAATGGTGATCTTACTTAGATAATTGTTTGCTTTAATTGTATGTTTCTTTTTATGGTTTTTTTTTTGCTTAAAATTAGGATTGATTAGTTTAAGGACTAAAGGTTTAACTGAAATTTGAACAACATAGTATTGGGTGGCGGTGAGATGATAGTACGTTAGGGAAGCCAATTCTAATAAGATCAAGTTTACTTGGTCTCTTTAGACTGGTGAAACTAGCCGAAGCTACCGATCCAAGACCCAAACTAGTTAGACCAGAATTTACCAAAAAGTAATTTTGAAGATGAAATTTCACTAAAAGGCTTTGTCTAGGAAAGGGTGGATGATCCCATAAGGCTACGACCAAAGAAGACCTAGTGCCTCGCCAAGACCTGGAAGCCAATTTTTGAAATTCAAATTCAATTTACTCTTTGTTAAATTCGAATCTAACACAAATTTTTAGTTAATTTTAGACTCAAATATCTCTTTTCAAAATAAATTGGGTTTAAAAATTACTTTAACCTTCTTAAAATTAATTATGACATTTTCTAAATAAATCTTTCTATTAAGATATGCATATCACAAAATAGTTAAGGATATCCTGTTTTGTCACTTAAAAATGGGTGAGATGCTTAGGACCTAAAAGTTGAGTCCAACCCAACCAACTAATTCAGATTAATCAAACTCAATTAAATTCAATCAAATCTTAATCAAATCAATTAAATTCAATCAAATCTTAATCAAATCAATTAAATTCAATCAAATCTTAATCAAATCAATTAAATTCAATCAAATCTTAATCAAATCAATTAAATTCAATCAAATCTTAATCAAATCAATTAAATTCAATCAAATCTTAATTAAATCAATTAAATTCAGTCAAATCTTAATCAAATCAATTAAATTCAATTAAATCTTAATTATCTCAATTAAATTCAATTAAATCTTAATTAAATTCAATTAAATCTTAATTAAACCAATTAAATTCAATTAAATCTTAATTCAATTAAATCAATTAAATTCAATTAAATCAATTAAATTTAATTCAATCAAATTCAAATTTAAAATTAAAATTTAATTCAACTGAACAAACTTAACCCTCTAAATTTTCATTTTCACAAAAATCAAATTTAACGTTTTAACTAAGAGTCAATGTTTCAAATCATTGTAATTAAAATCAAGTCTCTTTTGTTCACTAACCTGAAATTTATTTCATAACATTTATTTCTTTCCTTTACCATTATACAAACATTTTTTGAAAATTAGTTTACTCTTGTATGGCAAAAAGTCACCCTAGGGATTACTTAGGATATTTTTTTTGTCTACAGTCCGGGCATAGATATTTATTTTTTTTGACTTAAAATTTTTTTTTCTATTTTTTCAAATAATCACTATATTTTTCGAAAATTGTGCTTTACAAAAAAAATCATTATCATTTCAAAATGTTTTTCGAAAACGGGGTTTATGCTTTAAAATTATCATCATTTCAAATTGAATTTTCTAAAATTATATTACCATGCTAGTATTCAAAACTATTCTTTTGATTTTAGTAAACCCTAAAGACACAAAGGAAGGTCCACTTCATGATCTACAAGGACTCCTAGGATGTGTCAAATTTAGGGGGAGTTTGAGTCAAAAGAAGAATTTCTGAAATATTTTTTTGGTAATTATTTGTTTTGAAATTGTTAAATAAATTCCTTTGATCTGAACTGAACCCTAAAGACTTAGAGGAAGAATACTTGTGGTCAACAAGCTTCCGAGGACTATATCAAATTTAGGGGGAGGTTAAATTAAATGAATTATTAAACATTTCAAAATAATATGTTTTAATACATTAAGTTTTCAAAATTCTTTTGAAAATACAAGTAACTTGCCTTTAAAAATATGATTTAGTAAATCATTTTTGAAATACCTTTAGAAGTAATATTTGCTTGAATCTTGAGAATTTCCAGGACACTTAGGAAAATATCCTTGTAGTCAACAAGGTTTCCTAGGATTGTGTCAGACTGGAAAAGAAACCTAGTCAAGTAAAATATTATATTTTCAAAATGCTTAATACTTATCAAAAATTATTTATATTTTTTTAAAGTCTAATAGTTTTCAAAAACAGTACGTACACTTTCCAAAAAGGGCTCAATTTTTTTAAAAGTACTTACATATTTTTCAAAAATGCATATTTTTTTCCCAAAAGTACTTATATTTTTTCAAAAATTGCATAATATCTTTCAAAAGTACTTCTATTTTTTTTTCAAAATGTTTTCAAAAGGTACTAATGCTTTTCTAAGGCAATAGTATTCTAAGTACGTGAATTTTCTAAAGATTCGCCTATAAATACAAATGTTTTTTTTAAAGTTTCACAATACCTTTCAAAGTGGAGTTTTATTGAGCAATTTAAGCTTTTTCTATGCTTTCAAGAATTATACTAAGTATTTATATGTTTTCAAAACTCATAGGCTCTGATACACAAGTCTTAAATTTTTTTTTTTAAAAAAAAGGAGTATTGTTAAGGGAGAAAGCAGAGTTAAAATTCTTTCCTTAAATTTCGTCCCTTTTTTTTTAAAAAAAAGAAATTTTAGTAATAGTCCAAAACATAAGGAGAAGAATTTCACCTTAAGGGGGAGAGAAAGGAAAGAGAAAATTTTTATCTCTTTTTCAAAAAATACTTCAGAAGTTTCTAAGCATTTCTAAGTGTTTCAAATTTTTTAAGTGCATGTCTTCTCCTAAGTAAATTTTTTTTACAAAATTTGTCTTAGCAAAAATCTTGTTGAAAAATTTTGCCAAATATTTCTAAGTAAAGTTTTTTTTAACAACTTGTTGAGAAATTTCTTAAAAATCTTGTTTTCCAAAATGCACAAAGTGTTTCCAAACAAATATTTCTAAGTGTGCAAAATTTTTGATAAACGAAATTTTTTGGGAAATTTGCCTTCAAAATTTTGCCTAAGTAATTTTCTTTTTGCAAAACCTTGTAAGTAAATGTTATTTAACAAAATTTAGTTTTGCAAAATTTCTCAAAATTTTACCTTGTTCGCCCATGTACGTTTTTGATATATGTCAAAGGGGGAGGAAAGGTTAAAGTTAAGTACTATATAACACAAGTATTCAGGGTTTTAGGGGGAGTATGAGAAATAAAGGGATTTTTTTTCAAATCTATTATGTTCGTACTTCATTGTGTTTTTATCTTCTGTTATTAATTGTTATATGTTTTTACTTAACTTTGAATCGTGTTGTCATAAATCAAAAAGGGGGAGATTGTTGGTGCAGGAAGCACCACATCGAACCTGGTTTTGATATTGGCAAAGGATTCAAAGTTAAGTATTGTTTGTTATCTAATGTGCTCATTAAGTGTGCAGAGACAAAGCCCTAGCGAAGGACTGCTAGGCAACTGGCGAACGACTGCCAGCAACGAAGCCCTAGCGAAGGACTGCTAGGCACTGGCGAAGGACTGCCAGTTTACAAGACCTGACAAAGGACCGTCAGACAAAAGTCCAACCAAAGGAATGGTTGGCATCAGGTAAATTCTCCCGAGAGGAGTAGGTGAGGACGCGTTCCCCGTCGAGGGAACAGTAGGCGTCGGTTCGACCTAGGGCTCCATTTTGGAGATCAAAGTCAGAACCAAGACAGCTAAGGTTGTATGAACAAATAAATATTTTATTGCATTGTGTTTTGGACTAACCCTGGATGCAGGACCGAAGGAACGTGTGTCTGCAGCTCAGAAAGCCTCAAAGGAGAGAGGCAAAGGCTGAGTAGGGCGCCCGGAGTATCCCGGGCGCCCCCAAGGTACATACAAAACACATCTGAAGAAGAAGGGTTCGAAAAGCTGGTGGGCGGGGCGCCCCCGTGCTCCCGGACGCCCCCGTGCTCCCGGGCGCCCCCTGCGCTGCGGGCGCCCCCATGCGCTTACTTCGAACTAAGAAGCCATCGAAGCCAAGAAGATAAAACTTTGACCCGGTCAATGCGGGCGCCCCGGTCAAAGCGGATCCAGAGGATAGACACTGACCGAGATCTGTGTGGATCAAAGGCCACGTGGGGGCGCCCCCGACGTCCCGGGCGCCCCCTAGCCCTATATAAAGGGCCCTCGACCCCAGGCTTCCAATATCAATTCTCTCAACGCCTCAAAGCTCTTCTACGCTCGTGCCTTGCTCCAGAAACGCTTCACCTCGAGCCGACGACGTCCCGCTGCCCCGAAAGAATCAACCTACTCCAGACGTCGGTAAAGAAGAGCGTACTTAATTTATTATATTTTATTGCACTCATTTTGTAATTAAATTGTGTAACCTATTTGCGCGAATATAGAATTGCCCAAAGTAAACGGTCAACGACCGTGGGCCTTGGAGTAGGAGTCGACACAGGCTCCGAACCAAGTAAAAACCACCGTGTCTTTGTGCTGTGTCTCTTATTTTTATTTCCGCTGTGCACTTACTCTTAGTTTTCCGAAAAAGAACGATTTCCGATATTCACCCCCCCCCTCTATCGGTTTTCACGATCCAACAGATAGTGTCCGTTTTTATCAATTCATCGACTAGGGATATTTTCAATACTTCACAATTGCACATTTAGAGATAATCACTAGTTGTGATCCCACCACAAATTCTCTTATGTTGTGAGTTGTATTGTGGACATTCAGTAGATGAGTTTAAGATCCCAATCAAATACACAAACATGTATACTCAAATAGTGAATTATCATTTATTAAAATGAATGTTTACAATCATAAGGCGATTGCCTTAGGACACTTCTCTCATATCACTAACACTGGCACGCTGCCCTGTTGTGGATCGGTCTGGTGACCGATCCAGCAACGACTGATCGATCTGGTGACCGATCAGGGAGCACACAGTGAGGTTGGGAACCTACTATACTGCTCCTGATTGATCCGGTGACCGATCAGGGAGTGTGTGTGTTTCACCCACTGCTTGGCTCCTGATTGGTCTGGTGACCGATCAGGGAGCGAACGGTGAGGTTGAGTTCCCTTGCTGATCTGCACCTGATCGGCCTGGTGACCGATCAGGATCACTGTGCAGATCGTTCCGAAGAACGATCCAGCGTCGCAGGTTCCTCTCTATGATCGATCAGGACGGAGCCTGATCGGTCTGGTCTTGATCTGATCGGTCTGGTGACCGATCAGGAGGTCTGGACTGCGAAGCTCAAAAATCGCCCAAGAAAGAGGTGGATCGGTCGGGTGAACGATCCACAACCTGGGATCAGTCTGGTGATCGATCCAGGAGAAGTCACAAAGAAATCGCGATTTCTAATCGAGCGTTGGGGATCGATCAGGACGGAGCCTGATCGGTCTGGACCTAGCCTGATCGGTCTAGTGACCGATCAGGGGTAGCTCTGATCGGTCCGGTGACCGATCACTTTAATTCAAATGCACTGTCAGACGCTCTGATCGCGTCTGAACGTATCCGATTTGCTGCCACTTACATTTGATATTTGATTTACTGTGTGATACGCTGCTCTAACACTCTGATTAAGCTGCAGGTGACAGGGGAGGATTCAAACACTCAAGGAGAGGTCAAAGGAGGCTTTCCTTAGAGCAGGTTTGTCCGATTCTCCATTTCAGGTTGCAACGGCCGAGCTGCAGACTGGAGCCGAGACTGGGGCTTGGCTGAGGGGATCTTAGGAAGACCAGAGAGGGCTCAGTGGTAGCTGGCGTTGGCAGTGTGGTAGCTGGAGGCTACGGAGGATGTTGTCACCTGGTGCTGTGTGGAGAATCAAAAGCGCGGAAGCTGGCTTCGTGGAAGTAGAGTTTTGAGAGTTCGAAAATTGACTTCTTGCTGCGCCTTGAGTTCTCCACAACAAGCTTGCGCGATCTTGAAGTGTCATCACCTTGAGCAAGCTACTGATTTTTGAGAAGCAATCATCTATTACTTGAGTGCTTGATGGAGAGAACAAGGAGCTGGGAGTCCAACAGTGGGAAGACACGAAGAAGGGTTCTTGCGTGAGATCGCCACTGGGTGGAGCTCAGGGAAGCTTGCTGTGTTCTTGTCCTTGCTGTGTTCTTGTCCTTGCTGAGTGCTTGAGTAAGATCCTTCTTGTTGTTTCATTGAGCTTAAACATTTATCTGTGATTGAAACGCTGTGGAGAGGTTTCTCCACCGAGAAGGAGGTTGCTTCATATCCGGTGATAATCGGGGCTTGATCTGCCGACGATCAAGGGATTGCCCACCTTAAGGGCACGCCAAGGAGTAGGGGCAAGTTATCCCCGAACCTTGTAAACCCTCCTTGTTAGCGATCTTGCTAATTGTGGTTGTTTGTTTTCGGTTTCTGTTTTGGTTTACTGCACTACTTTGTTGCTTTATTTCTTCCGATGTGCTACTGATAAGATTAAGTGCAGAAACTTGTTACTTGCCAAAGATAAAAGTGATTGGCTATATTCACCCCCCCTCTCTAGCCATCCCGTTTCCAACAAGTGGTATCAGAGCTTGGGGCTCTGTTTACGGCTTAACATCCGAGAGTTATCAATCAGATGGCTTTGAGAGAAGGCTTCTCCACCGCCCGACCTCCATTTTTTTATGGTGCCGACTTTCAATATTGGAGATCAAAGATAGAATACTATTTGAAGATGGACATCCATACTTGGTTTGCGGTGAAGGAGGGATTCACCCCTCCTAAGGATGACGAAGGCAAAGAGCTTGAGTCGTGGAGGTGGACTGCTGAACAAACTCAGAAGAGTGAAGCCGACGCGAAGGCGGTTGTCACTCTACAATGTGGCATGAACAAAGACCAACTCATCAAGGTCAGTCCTTTCACAAGTGCAAAGGACTTGTGGAACAAACTCATTGAGCTCCATGAAGGCACCCGAGACTCTAGAATTGCCAAGAGGGACTTGTTCCTCAATCAACTTCAAAATCTCTCCATGAAGTAGAATGAGTCGGTAAGTGAGCTCCATAGCCGGTTCAAGGAAGTCCTCAATGGGCTTCATTCAATTGATGAAAAGGTCGAGAATCGCGACCTTGTGAGGTATGTTTTGAAAGCATTTCCAAGGAATGCTTTGTGGTCATCCATGGTGGATGCCTACAAAGTATCCAAGGATTTATCTATTGTAAAGTTAGATGATTTATTTTGTGAGATAGAATTGCATGAAATAGCTAACAAAGGCCCCAATGAGAAGGGGATTACCTTAGTTGTAGGGGACCGAACCAACAAGAAGAAGAAGGAGAAGAAGAAGGAGAAGGAAGTCTCTTCATCTTCATCCTCTTCCGAATCCGAGTCCTATTCCGAAGAAGATGGCAGTGACTCCTCTTTATCCGAAATGGCGAACTTCGTGCGAAGGATGATGAGAAGGGATCGACGATTCAAGGGTAGAGGTAACTCTAGTGAATCCAAACTTGATAAGACTAATGCCTCTTGCTTTGAGTGTGGTAGGAAAGGGCATTTCAAGAATGAATGTCCAAAGCTTAAGGAGAAGGAAGAGAAATCCAAGAGAAAAGAAGAAAAATCCAAGAAGAAGTAGAAGGCCTTGAAGGCCACTTGGGATGAGTCATCCTCTAGTTCATCTGATGAAGAGAAGGAGGAGAAGAGCACAAGGCATGTGGCACTTATGGCTCTTGGAGAGGAGAGCAGTGGTGAATCTTCAAGCTCCTCAAACGCGGCTTCATCATCTTCGGATGATGAAGAGGTAACTTCTCCCGAGCTTGAAAAGTGTTATAGAGCAATTGCATGTTTAACTAGTATGCTTAAGAAATCAAAGAATAAGGTTAAAGCATTGCAATTAGAAATTGATCAATTGAAGGCATCTAGAGATGATAACATTGATGATTTGCATGTTGAATTGCTAGAAGATAAAATTAAATCTTTGAAACATGAAATTGTAAATTTGAAATCCTCTAAGGTTGAGGAAGTAAATGATTTGCATGATAACTTGTTAGTAGAGGAGAACCAATCATTGAAGAGTGAGGTTGAGAAGCTCAAGAATATTCTTGGGAAGTTCTCAACTAGCTCTAAGACCCTAGATATGATCCTAAATGCCCAAAGGGCAGTCTACAATAGGGTCGGTATTGGTTACCACCCTAAGGAACCCTCATTTGTGTCTCTCATGTCTAGGACTGATATGAGACAATCTAGGACACCCAAAACTCAAAAGAAAGTTATCAAGGCATGAGTGCCTAAGTCATGTTTAGTTGATGCTTTAGGTCCCAAGGTTTGGGTACCTAAAACTTCTATTTTTCGAATTGTGTAGGTTATGATTGAGGGGGAGCATCTATCAACTTGGTTCGTTGATAGTGGATGCTCCAAACACATGACCGGGGATAGATCATTGTTTACCACACTTCACAAGAAAAGTAGAGGTAATGTATCATTTGGTAACAATGGTAGTCTTAAGGTCATAGGAATATGAGACATTCAAATATCCGAATGTCTTAAAATCTCAAATGTCCTTCTAGTCAAGGGGATGAAATTTAATCTCCTAAGTGTGAGTCAATTGTGTAACACGGGTTACACAATTGACTTCCAACCAAGTCAATGTCTAGTTAGACACAATGACACCTTGGACACAGTACTAGTAGGAGCAAGAATAGACAATATTTATCAAATTTCATTTAAAAGTGCTACTAATGCTTTTGCTAAGTGTCTCATGTCAAGAGAAGAAGAGTCTACCCTTTGGCACCGGAGGCTAGCTCATGTGAACATGAAGAACATCCGGAAGTTGGCCAACAAGGGATTAGTCCGTGGCTTACCAAGCATCAAGTATGAGAAAGACAAACTTTGTGATGCATGTCAAATGGGTAAGCAAACAAAATCTGCACATAAAGGTAAGAGCGCTGTAAGTACTTCCAATGCATTAGATTTACTTCATATGGATCTATTTGATTGTAGTACCATCATATCAGTAGATATTGCTTTGTGATCATTGATGATTTCACTAGATATATATGGACTTACTTTTTAAAATATAAGGACCAAACCTTAGATGTTTTCATTTATTTTTGTAGAAGAGTTGAAAATGAAAAATCATCAACCATTAAGACAATTAGAAGTGATCATGGAGGTGAATTTCAAAACCAAAGGTTTTTAGAGTTTTGTCAAGATAGAGGTTATAGACATGAGTTCTCTACTCCTAGAACACCACAACAAAATGGTGTTGTAGAAAGGAAGAACCGTGTACTTCAAGAGGCTGCACGAAGCATGCTTAATGAGTACTCACTCCCGAGTTACTTATGGGCTGAAGCTGTAAATACGGCTTGCTATGTGCAAAACAGAGTTCTCATTCATAGGTTTCTAGGAAAGACTCCCCATGAACTTTGGTTTGGTAAACCACCTACGGTTAAACACCTTAGGGTGTTTGGTTGTAAGGTGTTCATCCTAAACACCAAGGACCACCTTGGAAAGTTCACGGCAAAGGCTGATGAAGGGATACTAGTCGGGTACTCCCTCGTTAGCAAAGCCTACCGAGTCTACTACAAGAAGTCTAGATTAGTTGAAGAGTCTTCTGATGTGGTCTTTGAAGAAGTTCCAAAATCAAGTGACCAATCAGAAAATGTAGAAGGAGTTCAACTCGAACTTAGGAGACTAAGTTTGAATGAAACTTCGAGTGTTGTTGATGGTGATGAGTCTGATGACGGTGAACCTAGAGAACCCATTGATCAGCCGGATCCTGAGGCTGAACTTGTGTCTGGTGAACCCTTTCAAGAAGCACCACCAACTCCTAGGCAAACTAGATTAGCCTCTAGTCATCCCCAAGACCAAATTGTTGGAGACATCCATCAGGGGGTTAGAACTAGATCATTCTTCCGGAATGAGGCTAATGAAGTTGCCCTAATTTTCGAAATTGAACCTAGGAAAATTGATGAAGCATTAAATGATCCTGATTGGATCATTGCAATGCAAGATGAACTAGGTCAATTTGAGAGAAGTCAAGTTTGGGACTTAGTCCCTAGACCCAAGAAGACCTCCATTATTGGAACCAAATGGGTCTTCAAGAACAAATTGAACCATAAGGGAGAAATCATTAGAAACAAGGCACACTTGGTAGCCAAGGGCTACAGTCAAGTTGAAGGCCTTGATTATGATGAGACCTATGCTCCCGTGGCACGATTAGAGTCCATCCGATTGATGCTTGCATTTGCAGCTCATCGTGGTTTCAAATTATATCAAATGGATGTCAAATCGGCCTTTCTAAATGGTTTAATTCGAGAAGAGGTCTATGTCAAACAACCTTCGGGGTTTGAGAGTACCGAATTTCCAAACCACGTGTTCATGCTCAAAAAGGCACTTTATGGTCTTAAACAAGCACCCCGAGCTTGGTATGAGCGGTTGTCGAAATTCCTAGTTGAGAAGGGCTTCGTTAGAGGCCAAATAGACCCTACACTATTTCTACGAAGAGATGGTGACAATATATTTGTAGCCCAAGTATATGTCGATGACATAATCTGTGGCTCAAATAATAAGGGCTATTTAAATGAGTTCATTGGACACATGGAGAGTGAGTTTGAAATGAGTCTAGTGGGAGAGTTGACTTTCTTCCTTGGACTTGAAATCAAGCAAACTCGCGATGGTATCCATGTGCACCAATCGAAGTATACACAAGAAATGCTTCGAAAATTCAATATGAGTGATTCAAAAGAGGTAACCACTCCCATGGCCACAAACACAAGATTAGACAAGGATGAGAGTGGTAAACCCGTTGATTTAACTCAATATCGAAGTATGATAGGTAGTTTGCTATACCTTACAGCTAGTCGACCTGATATACTATTTGTTGTAGGTATGTGCGCTAGGTATCAAGTTTGTGCCAAGGAATCTCATTTAATTGCTGTTAAGCGAATTTTGAGATATCTCAAGGGCACAATTGATGTAGGTCTTTGATACCCCCGTACCGAATCTTTTGATTTAATTGGCTACACGGATTCCGACTACGCTGGATGTAAGTTGGACCGGAAGAGCACAAGTGGGGGTTGCCAATTCTTAGGTTCGTCCTTAGTAAGTTGGTCAAGTCGGAATCAACATTGCGTTGCTCTCTCCACGACCGAGGCAGAATATATCACCATGGGAGAGTGTGTATCATAGTTGTTGTGGATGATACATACTTTAGAGGACTATGGATTGAGTTACAAGGGTGTGCAAGTGTTATGTGATAACATTAGCACGATTAACCTAACCAAGAATCCAGTCCATCACTCTTGGACCAAACACATTGAAGTAAGACACCACTTCATTAGGGATCATGTAGCTAGGGGAGATATTGTACTCTCACATGTAGACTCCAAATCAAACCTAGCTGACATTTTCACTAAACCACTCCCCAAAAATGAGTTTAGTTTCTTAAGAAGGGAGTTGGGAATGTGTCGCGCTTCATGATTTTCAAATTGTAATCAAACCCTTCATGATTATTTCAAAATTGTTGGGAAACAATTGGGTAACTTTGGGGACATCTCACACAAACTATAAGGGTTACCAAAACGTTTTTGTTTGCTATATATGGGGTGAGATGTTAGGTTCAACTAAATTTCTCAAAATGTCATTGCATCCCTTGAGAAATTAAGTTGACGAGATAATAATCACTGTGGTGACCAAGTATGGGGAAAACCAATGCATAACATATGTGTATATGGCTCCATGATCATACTTGGACATTCCAATCAAGGAAACTTGATTGGAACATTGGATTTGATACAAACTTAGTTGAAATTGCTTGATTGATTGTTGATTGAGTTTGACTCCATTTGGATGGGTCAAAGTGATTGTTGAACCTATAAGGACCTTTGATCCTCGTTCAGGGATCAATTTTAGTCATGAGATCATGTCC